>JAVIAB010000051.1:99817263-99929763 GCA_032433765.1 Megaustenia siamemsis
GTCTGAAGATATATATGTATGTATATTGATATATTATTGCTCAAGCTAAGTGTGGTTGGTGATCGTGTTGTGATTGTGATCTCCGGAGATATGTGCATTGTCTAAGTTTTGTCAGTATATGTTCTATGTCAATTGAGCGGATATGTTCTAAAGCATAAAGACTCGCAATAATGATGCATGATAATGCGTGTTGTACATGGTTTGTTCTTATGAGTTTATTTATAGGATATTGGGATCACAGATGCCAGTCGACAGATGTCTGGTGATGCCTGTGATGTAGCCTCAAGAAGCTGACAAACAGTCATTGTCAAGAATTAGTTAACATCGCAATAAGACTTGCATTATATTAAATGGTAGAGTTAATCATTCAAGGGACACAACTGGACATATTTTGAAAAATTAAGTCCCTTGGAGATGCTAAATTTTGTTGTTACACATAATTTTTATTACTAGTACCTTATTGTCTCCTAGATTGTGTTGATGCTTATGTATTATTAAAGAATGAATGTTGTATGGTGACATTATTTAGAGGAACATTGTACTGAATTTTGTTTAGGTAACTTACAATTTTTTATTTACTATTATGATTAATAGCCATATATTAATGATGTTTCCATACAACTCTATTACTATTTTGTAGATGGTAAAAAGATTTATAACGGTGTTATAGATCTAATAAGTGGATAGGGAGGAGTGTTATAGAGTTGAACAATTGAGAGCTTGCTACCGCTTCTCAAGAGACAGATAGCAGTATCATATAGTGGCGACCAGCAGATCTTAACTACAATGATGATATTTCAGTATAACTAGTGAGTCAGAAGTTTAGTTACAGTAGAGGTTATAGGAGAAGGGTAGTAACCAGGAGGAAGGAGTGAGGTTCAGAGTATTGGACAAAGCGATGGGAGGTTACATGATCCCCACTCACCAGTTGTAGAGGGTGGGTAGTGACACGCACCGAAGGAGAGGTCGAGAATAGTGGAACGACACAATGTCTCACTACATGGAAAAGTTTAGTTACATGCAACGACCTCGTGGTGTTATTGTCAAATCTCCACAATTGTCCACGCAAGTTAGTTGTTATTGTAAATGACCATCACATGATACCATGCACTAAACTCATGGTGTTACTCTGCCAGGTAATTAGCTACCAGGAGAGGTCAGTGTCATGAAGTAATATTATCCCAAATAGGGCGTAGAGATTTCGGGGAAACAGGATGCTTTGTCCAAATTTGGGAAAGTTCAGGTGAGTCACAGATGGTGGACACTGGACACGTAAATGTAGAGTGGCCAACACTTGTGATCGTAAGGGTCGCAGGGGCACTCGGCAGCAGCTGATTGGCTGCTGAGCCTCAGGTAGAGAGAGTTGTTGTGAGTATTTAAAGTCATGCACAACAGTTTAACAGGAAGAACAAGGAGTTAGGACAGAGTCAGAGAAGTAAAGCCAGAGAATTAGAAGAAGTAGAATGTAGACTGAGTCAGTTAAAACGGCTTCGGCCGAACTGCTAAAGGCAGTTAGCCAGTTAACAGTTAGAGTCAGAACAGTTAGAAAGTTAAGTTAGAAGTGTAGTAATAAGTTTTGATGGAGTTAGCAAGAACAGTTAGAAATATACAAGTTACAGTCATAAGTCAGTGATAGATTATTAAGACACTAGAGAAGTTATCAGTAAAAGTTGTTTACAAGTGTCCAAGAATTGTGTTCCATTGTGTTACATATATTCTACATGTCGTAAGTAGACTCACAAGTTTGTAAGAAATGAAGATGTTGATGAACAATGTTCCATACCAATAAACATTAATAGTTGAACATTGAAGAGAGACTTTATGTGCAAGTCTATTATATATCATATGTGTGTTGTGATCATTGAAGTACTAGCCATTATACGAGATAAAAAGATAACAAAGAACATCACAACGCTGTATCATTTGGGTTACATGCTACCGAATCCAAACTTGGAGAGGCGACGGTGAAACGAGTAAAAAAAATGAGCTTTCATGTCACCCTGTCCAGCAATGCATCTATGGAACTTTTTAAGGATAATAACCCAGGCCACTTTTTCGTTAAACTTCCTCAGACCATTGACATTTCGACGCAGTATGAGATCGCACTGGTGGAGATACAGTTTCCGCTAAATTATTTCAATGTAATAGAGGGTGATGTCTGGATTCGCTACGAATCTCTCGATAACGACGATATTTGCGACGCCAGATTTTATTTCAACGTGACATTGGAACCTGGGTTATACACGAAAGCCGATGCGTTCATCGGCGCGTTGAACGCGTCGATCGTAAAAGCGGAGGATGAGTCGTACAGGGGAGTGAAAGGGAAAAAATGAGATTCATTTACGCAAAAGAGGTGAATAAAGCCATCTTGAAACTTTACGAGAAAGGAGTCAGTGTTACCATAAGCGACACTTTGAAAAACATGTTAGCCTTCCCCACGACCTCAATATCAGACACGGCTCCCGATATCTTCAGCGTGGGTGTAATGGACTTGGAAAGTGTTGCGAAGAATGTCTACGTCTACTGCGATCTCGTTTCCCCCAGACCGGTCGGGGATGTGATGGTGCCTCTCCTCAGGAGCGTGCCTGTTCTCAATAGAAATCACACCTCGGTGTTTCAGATCTACGATAAGCCTCACTACCTACCCCTGAGTCGATTTTCCTTCGATACCGTCGAGATCCTTTTAGCCAACGAACACGGAAAACCATTCCATTCACCAGCGGGACGTCGGTGCTAACGGTACACTTTCGAGTCAAGAAGCATCTCGAGCTGGTATAATGGTGAAACACACTCCCCTTCATAGAGATGTTGAGTTATACGAAGACTTTTACTGTTGTCAGGCGGGCGATGGGATGCCCGTGTTTATAGGAGGTCGAAGTCAGAGCGGTCGAGGAATCGGTAGTTTCTTTGGTGGAATCGGGAGGGCTATTTTACCCTGGTTAAAAACCGGCGGTAAGGCCTTGCTCAGAGAAGGCTTGGGGACCGGTCTGCAGGTCGCACAGGACGCACTGGCCGGGAAAAATGTCGGTGAAGCTTTCAAAGAACGAGCTAAGGAGGCCGGTCAGCGGTTGCTACACGGGGCCGTAGACCACCTGCGTGATAACACCAATCAGGAAGTGGTTTACGTCAAAGCAGAAAGCGAGTTATGAAGCTACCTCCACCAGGAGAACCCGTTACGAAGAGGATAAAACCGACAGCTGGACGGTTCCCCCTTCATTCGGTGCACAACAGCGGAAGAAGACGAAGACGAGGGTGGCAAAGGATATTTTCGACTAATAATGTCCCTCATTCACCCCAAATCGTGCGAATGTCTTCACTCTGGTTTGGATTTATTTAGCGTTCCACCCACACAGACATCTCTAGACTCTGGCCAGTTTATTGAAATTCGTTCGATCGCAGCTTTGTCGCATAGCGCACCGATAGAGTTTTTCATTTCTGGAAACAGCGAGGAGTATCTAGATCTTTTCAACACGTTTTTACATCTGCGGGTCAAGATCACCCTCCCGAATGGTGATAGTGTACCAGTCGATGCTGAGGTAGGACCGGTCAACAATTATCTTCACAGTCTATTTTCACAAGTCGACGTATCGCTAAACGACACGTTGGTTACACCGTCGGAGAATACCTATCCTTTTAGAGCGGTGTTTGAGGCCACGCTAAATTACGGAGAGGATGCGAAAACGGGATACTTGACGGCCGCTCTGTTCTACAAAGACACAGCTGGCCACCATGACGATTTGAAAGAAAATGAGGGTTTTAAAACACGGCGCGATTTGACTTCGGGTAGTAAAGAGGTTGAAATGATGGGTCGTTTGCACTCTGATGTCTTTGTGCAGGATCGTTACATGTTAAACAGAGTCGATGTAAAGATAAAACTCACGCCCTCGAAGGATGTGTTCAGCCTCGCGGCTCACGATAGCTCTGTGGGTTATAAGAGTGTTATCACCTACGCCGCGCTCGTGGTCAGGAAAGCTAAGCTAAACCCCGCGATTTCTCTGGCCCACGAAAAGGCTCTCTTAAGCGGGAATGCGCGGTACCCGATCAAGAGGGTTACCATCAAGACATTTTCCATCGCTAGCGGGATGCTTTCCCACAGTCAAGACAATTTATTTTTGTCTCAAACACCGACCCGTATAGTGATAGGTCTGATTACGGCCAGTGCTTTTAATGGTGTTTACACAGCTAACCCGTTCAATTTTCAACACTTTGGTCTGATTTATATGAACCTGACGGTCGACGGGAAATGTATCTCGGGAAAGCCTCTAACTATGGACTTTGAACGAAATCAATACGCGAGAGCTTTCTTCGGCACAAATCTGGCCATGGGTCTGATTGGTAAAGACGCTGGGAATAACGTTGATTATAGAGAATTCAAGGACGGATACTGTCTATTTGGTTTTGACCTCTCGTCTAGCCTACTGGACGGCTCCCATTTTGAGCTAGCCACAAGCGGACCCTTGTCGATAGAACTCAAGTTTGCCGCTCCCACCACTACTCCCTTACAAGTTATCGTCTACGCCGAGTTGGACTCGGTGCTCGAGGTGTCCAAGACAAGGCAGATTCTAACAGACTTCGCCGTTTGAGAGAGAAAGAAGAAGAATATGAACACGAGGGAGATTTACAACCTTTTGATGTCGGATATTTTCGTTCGACGTTGTTCCCTTGTTAGTGTCATTCCACGAAACCACTTACCGCCGAGCATCGACCCAACGGCGACCGCGGCCTTTGTCATAAACACCGACCCTGCCCACAAACCCGGAGAGCATTGGGTGGCCCTATTTTACAACAGACTCGGCGAATGTGAGTATTTCGATTCCTACGGTTTGCCTCCCAGACGCGTGGATATTTTAAACTTTATAGAGCAAAACTCACACGTTCCATTCGTCTACAATCCGCGGGTGTTGCAAGATTTGTTTAGCAACACGTGCGGTCTATATTGTGTTTATTATATACTTCTTAAGTGTCATGGCGCAAAACTTAACAGAATTCTCATGCCTTCTTCATCGAGACAGCACGTAAACGACCGTATCATTTATCGTTTGCTCGCCCCGTGGATACTTCGGCTTCGAGGGGCCCGTCCAGACGCTTAAAATTATCAACAACCGGGCAGTAATATATATATATATATATATATATGTATCGTATATTTGTTGTAATAATAATAAAGCTGTGAGAAATATAGAACGAATTTTGTTTTGGTTTACCATGAATGTGTGAGAGAGAGATGGTTGATACTTTGTGTGGCTTGATGATAGGCCATGAAGGGTGATGTTGAGGCACATGATGATGATGATGATATGAAGGATGATGTTGAGGGTGACACATGATGATAGTGTTGAGGCACATAGTGATAGTGTTGAGGCACATGATGATGATATGAAGGTTGATGATGAGGGTGGCACATGATGATAGTGTTGTGGCACAGGCTGATAGTGTTGAGGCACATGATGATAGTGTTGAGGCACATGATGATAGTGTTGAGGCACATGATGATAGTGTTGAGGCACATGATGATAGTGTTGAGGCACATGATGATAGTGTTGAGGGTGGCACAAGATGATGATAGGATATGAAGGTTGATGTTGAGGCACATGATGATAGTGTTGAGGCACATGATGATAGTGTTGAGGCACATGATGATAGTGTTGAGGCACATGATGATAGTGTTGAGGCACATGATGATAGTGTTGAGGCACATGATGATAGTGTTGAGGGTGGCACAAGATGATGATAGGATATGAAGGTTGATGTTGAGGCACATGATGATGATATGAAGGGTGATGATGAGGCACATGATGATAGTGTTGAGGCACAGTGAGAGAGAGAGAGAGAAGAGAGAAAAAAACATCGCTATAATCTGGTACATGATGCTAACGATACTAATAATTGCTTGTCAGCATTTTTTTTACACGTCGCCTCCTGTTGACCCACACATGATGATAACCAATAAAGGCACCTTCCCCACCCGCACGCCACGATAGCCGCCATCCGACCCGCGAGATACCGCCATCCCCCTTTTAGAACCGCTGTCGCCCGATTTTAGAACCGCTGTCGCCCGATTTTAGAACCGCTGTCCGATAACCGGCGAGCAAGCGACGCGCCGATCACCACGAGATAAGCCGTCACGCACCAACGCACACCACGACGCGCCGATCGTCACGCACCAACGCACACCACGAGATAAGCCGATTACCGATCACGACCACCGAGATAATAAGCCGATTATCGGACTTTGGCACGGGTTTTGGTGCATGTTTCGTGCAAAGTCGGTGCCAAATCTATTGTCTTTTGGTGCATGTTATTCCACTTTTGGGGTGCATTCACAGCCACTATCACTACTGACGCTATCTAGAATTCTCCGAACACTTCTGAATAGGCTGCCGATCACATATGGATGAAAACTCGAGTGCTAAGACGCCGATTTAAGTCTCGTACTTTATCTTACAGGCTAAACCAGCTATATGTTTGTACTTGTACTAAAGTCCTAAGATAAAGATCCATCTCTCGCAGGTTGTTACTGATATCTGCCCGATCCATTCGCTGTCAATCAGCTAATATTGCCCAACCGACCAGTCTGTTTACGCTAACATAGCTCTCAACACCAGCTTGGGCCAGGACTTACATAAAAGATAATCCTGCAAATCTTGGATCTCTGTATTGATCCTAACCATTGGCGGCGAGTTATCAAGACTCTACTTTGCGGATCATGTTCTTTGATTCACTCAGTAGATACACATGAGTTTACTTTGGAGTCTCCAATCAATCCAAAGCCTTGGACACTGCCATCTCCATCGTTCATACCACTGGTCGTCTTGCTTAGACGCTGCTATCCTCGTGAACAGTTCGCCCATTGACAGTCAATTCCCAAACACTCCTTTGATGGTGTACCACAGAACCATCTGTGTAGACTAGAATGTCCATATCACTGCAGTTTTCACAAATGAGGGCATTCACTTCTGCGTTAACTTCAATAGAATTATGTTCTCTTCATCCTACTCTCTAATGTAGCAATGGCAGAGAAAGTGGTTTTTAGCTCTGAAGGAAGAGATATCTACTCTGTCCCTGAAAGAACATTCATTTTTTCGCAGATCGATTTGACAATATCCTCAGCTCAGCCTATACATGATTTACCTCTCTTTTATTTGTTGCCCTTAACTTCAGTCTTCTTCTCATACAATAGAAATTGATCAGTGCTTATCTTTAGACCTATACGCGTGTTAATTTCCAGTATTGTCTGCCAATCGTCTCTTGCTTTTAACAGCTTCGATGTGGAATCGCGTGCCATTTCCTTATTGATTGTTGTTGACTACAGTGAATCCTTAACACATCTCTCTATTTCTATCTCTCTCTCCCGTTGCGTTTGTGCAGCATGAAAACCACAATGAGCCATCTCAGAATGTTACTCTCCCATCTTTAGCGAATTCTTAATTCGTTATAATTATCTTCACTCTTAACCTTTAAACCTTCCAGCTTGGTGTTTTGATTATTTTGTTCTTTTTTTATATTTCTCGTTTTCTTTCCATTTTTTTTCTTAATGAATGGAATTGTCTTCTCTAGTCTGTCAATTCCTTGTCAACAGATAGATCGTATTAGCCTAAACAACCATATTGCGATGGTTTCCAATGTTTTTCATGTACAATAATATTTCTGCAGCAAGGAGTGTTGATGTGTAGGTCGTTGACCACAGTCATGACTACATTTCGGAAAATAAATGATCAACCATCATAGAAATGATATTAGCAAATAACCCGACATATTATTTGTATCATCGCTGATGTTCTGGAGCTTGGAGACTGTGTCAAGATTGTCTTGTGTGATCGGAAAGAAACTAAAGTACTTACTGACACAGTGAGAGCACAATAATGATGATTATATGTACAGGAACAACAACACGAATTGAATAAACATTTGTATTCCTTTTTTATGATTTTTTCCCTACTTATTTTTAACAATTTCTTCTTATTTCCTCTTTGAAGAGCATTTCTCATGTTTATTCTCTGCATTTCTTAGAAGGAATGCAATTTCTTCAACATTTCTCGTCGCCAAATCGATTCCCGCAGTTTGTTTGACTAAACACAACTTTATTTAGTCGCATTTCACACCAAGCAGAACCCGTACCGAGTAAACAAATATAACACTTGGCAGTTATCATTACCACCTCCCTCGTTGTTTCCTTGGTAGATTTGACTCAGTTTAAATGGTAAACACAGCATAAAATATTTAAAAAAAATGTTTCTATTTTCGGATTGTCAAACTTCTAGGATTATAAGAATGTAGGGTTGAGAATACAGGGTACATGCTCAGTAAATTCCTAAGCTACGGTAGCAAAGTGGTTAACCGGTTCGATTACTGTTTAGATCTATCTATCTTTCGTTCGCCTGAAGTATAATCTATATCTGCAATGTCGTTTCCTGTATAAATTGTACTGTTCAGATGATTTTGGTTTCAATTCCTATCCGTGTTTATGATTTTATTTTCGGTCCGACATGACTTCGCGGTTCACTCAACCTCTTGGAATAGGCACCAGATATTGTCTTAGGGTAAACAACATGGTAATAGTTCACCCATATGTGAACATATAGTAATAACATATATGGGCCACTAATTTCATATTATCCTTTGGTCGGAAGACTGGGTTGGTACACTTTGTCAGCACAATCGCCGTGAAATATACAGGCAGGCTACCTTTCTTATCCTATAGAACCGTACCTTCAGTTATATCAAAACCCTTTTTGGAGCATAAGCCATTGAGAAAGCCTCTCCAACCTCATTTATTCTTGGACATTTACTCTGCTTCCTTCCAACCCAGGTCAATATTCTGAAAGCTTTCAATATCTTCTCTATTTATCTCTGGGCCTATCTGTTTTTCTATTTTCCTTCCACTTCTAAGATAGTAATATTTTCATCCAACTGGATAAAAGAAGGAAACTACACTCAACTGGCAGGCAACTTATTTAACCCAATTCATTGATTCATGATCCTTGTAAAGAGGCGTCGGACATTCATGTCCTTCCAATACACTCCATCTCATGCGCTGTGCAACAGTTCTATCGTTTGTCTTCTCCCGGACTACACCGTCAAATCATCCAGCATATTTCCCTTTGTCCTTCTGTTTTTCCTGTTGTTATTAAGTTTTCCAACCCGCAACCTCTGCACACATGTCCCACAAATCTGAACTGCTTTCCCTAATTTGATTTATAAACTTCATCTACCTCGTTTAGTACCTTGTCATTTCACCTTTTTTTTTTGCTGTCCACAGTATCTTAAGCATCCTTCTAAACAAATACATCTCAAGTGATTCTATCAGGCATTGTATCTCTTTGTTTATTTCCATGATTCGCCACCACACAGCAGAACTGCCCTAATGTAGCGCTGTAGAAATATATTTTGTAACTTTCAATGATAATGATCTGTTGTATAACATTTATTTAAAAAATAGTATTGGCCTGTATGATCTTATTTTATACTTCAGTAAGTCATCCGTCTTTTGTTAACATAATACCCAGATAGCCCCCGCCATAGAATATATAAAGACATAACAGATAGATACAATGGTTTGACCACGTGACAAGGCAGAAAGATCAAAACACAATACGACGAGCCTTCAATAAACGTTGCGATAATACCAGACTCAAGGTCGACCACGAAAAGGATGGATCGACAGAATGTTAGAAACTAAGACACTAGGAAACATAACAGCCGCACAGGCGAAGAGAAGAGAAAAAGACCGCAAATTATATCTCCCTTCGACGCTGAAAGGAAAATGAGGAAGAAAAGAAGAAGATACACAGATATTTAAACAACTTCTCTGAGTATTTTACCATTTGCCTATAATAAAACCAGAAATAAGTGAAGAACAATGTGGTTATGTAGAAGGAAAGGTCACAAATAACGCAATATAAATGCTGAGAACATTGATAGAAAGAGCTATAGAGGTAACGAAAGATCTATATATGTCCTTTATAGACTACACAAAAGCATTTGGCAATGTAGAGTATGTGGGAATAATCAATATGCTGGAGAAAGTAACCATTGATGGCAAGGATCTGCGAATCATAAAAGGCATTTACTAGCAACAAACAGCAGCTATACGAATTAGTAACCAAACAGCACCGATCCATTATATAAAACAAGGAGTCAGACAAGGCTGTGTTCTGTCGTCGGATTTTTTGTTCACTTTACATCGAAATATTATGAGATCAATAGTAAATATGAAAGGAATTGAAGTCAACGGTCACAACATCAACAATTTGCGGATGACACAGTCTTAATAGCAGAGACAGAAAGTGAACTACAAGAAATAACATCATAATAGTAAAAGAAAGCAACAAGAAAGGACTCAGTCTGAACAGTAAGAAAACAGAAGTAACAGTAAATAATATCGAAGAAACAATCATCACCATCATGCAGCATAAAAATAAACGAGACAAATCTGAAACAAGTGCAACGTTTCAAATACTTGGGCACAATAATAACATCAGATGGGAGATGCACCATATAAATAAAAAACAGAACAGCTCAGGCCAAAATAGCATTTCATAAAATAAAAGTCTTATGCAACCAATCTTTGTCAATAGAAATGAGAAAGAGAGTTAATCAGTGCTATGTAGAGCCAATTCTGACCTATGGAAGCGAATCATGGACAGTAAACAAATGAAAAAAAAAAACGATTACAGGCCATAGAGATGGGATTTCTCAGAAGAATGTTGAAATTTCCCTGGACAGTTAATAAGACCATTGACGACATTCTCAAAGAAGTCTGCACAAAAAGGGAACTCTTAAAAAATATCAGAAAGAAACAATCAACATTTTACGGGCACATCATGAGAAGAGGAAAGTTGGAATATTTGGTTACAACTAGCAAAATACAAGGAGAGAGAAAGATCGCGAACGACAAAGAGAGAAATACTTGATAGCTTGGTGTCATGGCATGAAAACAGTCATCAAGAGAATTGATAAGATGCACTTTGGGTAGAAGGTTAGGAAGGACATGATCGCCTACGTCATCAGGTATGGCACATGATGATGATCATCATTTACATATCTCAAGTTGTTAAAATGAAGTCCCTCCAATGTTATTCCAGGCGTATACTCTCTATACCGAATGTTTGGTTCATTGTACACCGAGAAGAGGTCAGAACGCGTTCCGGTTGTACACCTATTTTGGGAATTTCTCCCACTTGGTTATCAACTTTGACTAAGTACTGATTGTTCTCAGTATATTCTTGAAATAACTTGTAGATCTTCCCATCACTATTGTTTTTTAACATTCTGTATTACTTCTGTCTGTATTACTTCTGTCTGTATTACATCTGTCTGTATTACATCTGTCTGTATTACTTATGTCTGTATTACTTCTGTCTGTATTACATCTGTCTGTATTACTTATGTCTGTATTACATCTGTCTGTATTACTTCTGTCTGTATTACATCTGTCTGTATTACTTATGTCTGTATTACATCTGTCTGTATTACTTCTGTCTGTATTACTTATGTCTGTATTACTTATGTCTGTATTACTTATGTCTGTATTACTTCTGTCTGTATTACTTCTGTCTGTATTACATCTGTCTGTATTACTTCTGTCTGTATTACATCTGTCTGTATTATTCTGTCTGTATTACTTCTGTCTGTATTACTTATGTCTGTATTACATCTGTCTGTATTACATCTGTCTGTATTACTTCTGTCTGTATTACATCTGTCTGTTTTACTTCTGTCTGTATTACTTCTGTCTGTATTACATCTGTCTGTATTACTTCTGTCTGTATTACATCTGTCTGTATTACTTCTGTCTGTATTACATCTGTCTGTATTACATCTGTCTGTATTACTTCTGTCTGTATTACATCTGTCTGTATTACTTATGTCTGTATTACATCTGTCTGTATTACTTCTGTCTGTATTACATCTGTCTGTATACTTATGTCTGTATTACATCTGTCTGTATTACATCTGTCTGTATTACATCTGTCTGTATTACTTCTGTCTGTATTACTTCTGTCTGTATTACTTCTGTCTGTATTACTTCTGTCTGTATTACATCTGTCTGTATTACTTATGTCTGTATTACTTATGTCTGTATTACTTCTGTCTGTATTACATCTGTCTGTATTACATCTGTCTGTATTACATCTGTCTGTATTACTTCTGTCTGTATTACATCTGTCTGTATTACTTCTGTCTGTATTACATCTGTCTGTATTACATCTGTCTGTATTACTTCTGTCTGTATTACTTCTGTCTGTATTACATCTGTCTGTATTACATCTGTCTGTATTACATCTGTCTGTATTACTTCTGTCTGTATTACATCTGTCTGTATTACTTCTGTCTGTATTACTTCTGTCTGTATTACATCTGTCTGTATTACTTCTGTCTGTATTACTTCTGTCTGTATTACATCTGTCTGTATTACTTATGTCTGTATTACTTCTGTCTGTATTACTTCTGTCTGTATTACTTATGTCTGTATTACATCTGTCTGTATTACTTCTGTCTGTATTACATCTGTCTGTATTACTTATGTCTGTATTACATCTGTCTGTATTACTTCTGTCTGTATTACTTATGTCTGTATTACTTATGTCTGTATTACTTATGTCTGTATTACTTCTGTCTGTATTACTTCTGTCTGTATTACTTCTGTCTGTATTACATCTGTCTGTATTAATTCTGTCTGTATTACTTCTGTCTGTATTACTTATGTCTGTATTACATCTGTCTGTATTACATCTGTCTGTATTACATCTGTCTGTATTACTTCTGTCTGTATTACATCTGTCTGTTTTACTTCTGTCTGTATTACTTCTGTCTGTATTACATCTGTCTGTATTACTTCTGTCTGTATTACATCTGTCTGTATTACTTCTGTCTGTATTACATCTGTCTGTATTACATCTGTCTGTATTACTTCTATCTGTATTACATCTGTCTGTATTACTTATGTCTGTATTACATCTGTCTGTATTACTTCTGTCTGTATTACATCTGTCTGTATTACTTATGTCTGTATTACATCTGTCTGTATTACATCTGTCTGTATTACTTCTGTCTGTATTACTTCTGTCTGTATTACTTCTGTCTGTATTACATCTGTCTGTATTACTTATGTCTGTATTACTTATGTCTGTATTACTTCTGTCTGTATTGCATCTGTCTGTATTACTTATGTCTGTATTACATCTGTCTGTATTACTTCTGTCTGTATTACATCTGTCTGTATTACTTCTGTCTGTATTACTTCTGTCTGTATTACATCTGTCTGTATTACTTCTGTCTGTATTACTTCTGTCTGTATTACATCTGTCTGTATTACATCTGTCTGTATTACATCTGTCTGTATTACTTCTGTCTGTATTACATCTGTCTGTATTACTTCTGTCTGTATTACTTCTGTCTGTATTACATCTGTCTGTATTACTTCTGTCTGTATTACTTCTGTCTGTATTACATCTGTCTGTATTACATCTGTCTGTATTACATCTGTCTGTATTACTTCTGTCTGTATTGCTTTGTCGAATGACTTACTAATTCAATAAAATCAAAGGTACATGTCTTGTAATTTATGTAGCTCTTTTCAATAAGTTATTATGATGACACTTATGGCGTTTGTTGTATCTTGTCTTTACATAGAACCACATTGGTTTTCAGAGATGTCATATATGATATTATCCCTGACTCTTGTATTGTTATTTGGAGCAGTATCTTGGTAACATGACTCATGAGGCACATTGTTCTGTCATCCTCACATTCAACAGCTCCTTGTTTCTCTGTTAGGGCAAAGATGAAAATGGATCTGAACACGGCATCGCAGATATTACGTGTACTACAGACGCCATTCATAGTTTTGTATTTATCTGTAATTCAAATGTTCCTAATGCTTCTAGTTCCTCATTGGCCACATCATCTGGTCTTGGAGCGTTGTCATTCTTCATGTTGTTAATAACTTCACCAATTCGCACGCTAATCCAAAAGACCACCCACTTTCTTACACCTGCTTATTAAAGTTAAATATTTTATCGTTAAGGAATTTTAACCTTGTCAGTTTGATTAAAAAAGAAGCTCCTGGACACACTTGGGAAAATGAAAAATAACCGGTTTGGTGTTTCTTTCATTTTAGAACCTAAGAAGATTAAGGACCAGCGTCTGTTGTAACGACCCTTAGACCAGTAACTGAAAATAACCTTGTAATTCATTTAGTGGCATTAGGGCAGAGCAGTTAAGTGTAATCTTTGCTTCGATGCTACTGTGGAGTTGTTGGATAATCGATCCAGACACACACTTCAGTATCTTCATTTTCTTGAAGTGCTTTAATGATAGACGTATTCGATAATGCCCACCCAAAACTTAGTTCAGTCACGTTGTTTACTAATTTAAATCTGTTATGAAATGATAATGCTACCTTGTCAGAAATGTTAGTGAATCTTTTGTTTTTGCTTTTTGTACTGTGACCTTTTTTTTTTTAACTCTTTCCCTCATTCCCTCATTTTCTTATCTATTCATTTTATTGTTGACATTTATTTCCTTTCATCGCTGCCTCATCTTCTCTCGTTTGTATCTCTCTTACCCAACTTCATCTCTTTCGTCTGTTGCGTCTTATTTAGTATTCACATTACAATTGCTATTGAGTTATTAATTGGTCCCTCATCAAGGCCAGCTCCTTGTCGTGGGGATGGGGCTTAACAGTCACCAGGGACTGAAAACTAAGACTGGCCAGGCCTTCCTACAACCGAGCAAGACCACAGTCTGTTCTAGCAAGTTCAAGTGCTGAAGTCGGAGGCAACCAGCCAAAAGGCGCGCAACAATCAGGATGCCACGCACTCAACGCAAATGGAAGTATGTCTATAACCGCAAATCGATATGGCACTCGCCCTGTGATGGGCACTCAGGCAGGAGCAGCGCCGGGTCCTCAGCCTCGAAAGGGCTCAACCTCTATTACTGGATGTCCTTCTCAACCGCTCTGTGGAGTCAGGGGGCGAGAAAATAGAGCTACTGGCCAATCCAAAATAAGACCACTAAAAATAATGCACTGAATGCTGAAGACATCAACAGCAAAAGAGATGGGTACAGTAAAAAGATAGAATTAGAAAATATCCTGCATGAAGAACAAATAAGCATATGCTGTTTGCAGGAAACCCATCTAAACAACGGCATAGCCTTGAAGATTAGGGGATACCAGTGCTACCGATCTGACAGAATAAATAGACAAAAGGGCGGAATACTGACTCTTGTAAGGAACAACATTAATGCATATCAGATTGAAGTGTATATGGATGGGGCGGAATATCAAATACTGCACCTTAGGACAGGAAATACAGACTTCCATCTACTTAACTACTACTGTCCGAGTGACCGCCCACTAGCACTAGACACAATTCCATTAAAAGAAAGAATAATTGTATGTGGAGACTTTAACAGCCACTCACAGAGCTGGGGCTATGAACATATGGACAAGAGAGGTGAAGAGCTTGAAAATTGGCAGGATGACAATGGGCTTATACTATTAAACCAGGCAACAGATCCACCAACATTCTACTCCAGATCATTGCATACCACATCTACACCAGACCTTGTTTTCCATTCACCAGACCTGGATTGGAATATCACACGAATTGTTGGGAAACAACTTGGAGGCAGCGACCACCGAGCAGTCTTTTTAGTGGTACAAAATAAGGCCATCAGGGAGAGCAGCACTCTCTCCAGATGGAATTACAAAAAGGCAGACTGGAAAATGTATCAACACTACACCAGTGTACTGACTAAAGATATAAATACAGATAGAGACATCAACAAAATAGTTGATGAATTCAGTAGACTAATAATACAAGCTGCCAGTGAAACAATACCTAGAGGGGCACGGAAACACTACAAACCATACTGGAGTAGTGAGCTAGAGCAACTGCACAATGACATGGAAACATCTCGAAAGCAAGCAGAAAATAACCCTTGCCAAGAACACCACAACAACTACCAGCATGCTAAAGCCAAATTTCAACGGGCTAAACTACAAGCCAGACGGAGAAGCTGGAAAGAGAAAACAGAGTCCTTGAATCTTGAACGAGACACAAGAAAAGTGTGGAAGCTTGTAAAACAGCTGAATGATGAGGGTACAGAAAGGAACACCAAAATTACACTGAAGAAGGATGGAAACATTCTAACAGGTAAACATGCAGCAAATTACTTTGCAGACTCCTTTGCAAATGACAATAATATTGAAATTAGCCTAGAAAAACGACAAGAGACCCGTTTAAAACAACAAAATGCAAGACAAGAAGAGACCACACATGAAGTAATGGAAACACCCATTACACAAAGAGAGCTAGAGCTGGCAATATCCAAATTAAAAATGAAAAAGTCACCAGGCAATGATTGAGTGTCCAATGAAATGATTAAGAACTTGGGAACTGCAGCTAAAGCAAAACTACTGCAGATCTACAACATTTGCTGGATCACAGGTAGAGTGCCACAGGCATGGAGAGAAGCAATTATGATACCATTACTAAAGCCAGGAAAAGATGGTTCAATGACATCCAGCTATAGACCAATCAGCCTTACAAGTTGTTTGTGTAAAACAATAGAACGTATAATCAATCTCAGACTGCAGTGGTACCTGGAAAGTGAAAATCTCCTTGTCCCACAACAAGCAGGCTTTAGACAGTGTTACTCTACCGAAGATCAAGCAACCTATCTTTCCCAGGAAATTGAAGATGCGTTTCAAGAAAAGAAACTGGTACTAGCAGCATGGATAGACCTAAAGAAAGCATTTGATAAGGTATGGAAGGAAGGGCTTTTGAAGAAACTGAGAAATTATGGAGTAAATGGCAGGATGTACAAATGGGTCAAAGCACACCTGCATAACAGGAGAGCCAGAGTGCAACTGGATGGTCTTAAGAGTAAGAAGGTCTTATTGCGCCAGGGCGTTCCACAAGGAGGGGTACTATCTCCAACACTTTTTCTGATCTACATCAATGACCTAGTTACTGAACTACCACATGGCATCAAAGTGGCAATGTATGCAGATGACTTGGTAATGTGGTGCACAGAGGAGTATGCAACAGTGGCCTCCAAATTGCTACAAAGAGCTATGAATGCACTGAATTCATGGACAAATAGATGGTGTATCAGCATCAATACAGACAAATGCAGTACTACACTTTTCACACTCTCCCCAAAACAAAAAGCAGGACCCATCTACATAAACAATGAGAGTAGTAGGTGTGGCTGTTTATCCATCTAAAAGTGCACGTACATGCACCGAAAGACAATAGATTTGGCACCGAAACCGCATGAAACTTGCACCAAACCCGTGCAAAAGTCCGATAATCGGCTTATTATCTCGGTGGTCGTGATCGGTAATCGGCTTATCTCGGTGGTGTGCGTTGGTGCGTGACGATCTCGGTGGTCGTGGTGTGTGCGTTGGTGCGTGACGGCTTATGATCAGCTTATCGCGTCGCTAGCTCGCCGGTTATCGGACAGCGGTTCTCTCGGGCGACAGCGGTTCTAAAACTTGTGGCGGGTCGTCGCCGGCTATCTCGCGTGTCGGATGGCGGGTCGTCGCGTGGCGTGCGGGTGGGGAAAAGGGGGGGGTGCCTTTATTGGTCGAGTGTTATCATCATGTGTGGGTATTAGGCAACAGGAGGCGACATGTAAAAAACGCTGACAAGCAATTATTAGTATCGTTAGCATCATGTACCAGGTGTGATTATAGCGATTTTTTTTCTCTCTAATGCATATCCAAGCTAACTCAAGTCAAATAAAAATCATGTGCCACCCTCATCATCATCATGTGCCACCGTCAACATCATCATGTGCCACCCTCAATACCATCCCTTCATGTCCTATCATCATGTGCCACCCTCAACATCATCATAATGTGCCACCCTCAACATCATCATCATGTGCCACCCTCAACATCATCATGTGCCACCCTCAACATCATCATCATGTGCCACCCTCAACATCATCATCATGTGCCACCCTCATCCCTTAATGTTCTATCATCAAGCCACACAAAGTATCATCTCTCTCTCTCTCTCTCACACATTCATGGTAAACCAAAACAAAATTCGTTCTATATTTCACAACTTTATTAATACAACAAATATACGACACACATATATATATTGCTGTCCGGTTGTTGATAATTTTAAGCGTCTGGGCGGGCCCCTCGAAGCCGAAGTATCCACGGGGCGAGCAAACGATAAATGATACGGTCGTTTATGTGCTGTCTCGATGAAAAAGGCATGAGAATTCTGTTAAGTTTCGCGCCACGACACTTAAGAAGTATATAATAAACACAATATAGACCGCACGTGTTGCAACACCCGCGGGTTGTAGACGAATGGAACGTGTGAGTTTTGCTCTATAAAGTTTAAAATATCCACGTGTCTGGGAGGCAAACCATAGGAATCGAAATACTCACATTCGCCGAGTCCGTTGTAAAATAGGGCCACCCAATGCTCTCCGTTTTCGTGGGCAGGGTCGGTGTTTATGACAAAGGCCGCGGTCGCCGTTGGGTCGATGCTTGGCGGTAAGTGGTTTCGTGGAATGACACTAACAAGGGAACAACGTCGAACGAAAATATCCGACATCAAAAGGTTGTAAATCTCCCTCGTGTTCATATTCTTCTTTTACTTTCTCTCTCAAACGGCGAAGTCTGTTAGAATCTGCCTTGTTTTGGACACCTCGAGCACCGAGTCCAACTCGGCGTAGACGATAACTTGTAGGGGAGTAGTGGTGGGAGCGGCAAACTTGAGTTCTATCGACAAGGGTCCGCTTGTGGCTAGCTCAAAATGGGAGCCGTCCAGTAGGCTGGACGAGAGGTCGAAACCAAATAGACAGTATCCGTCCTTGAATTCTCTATAATCAACGTTATTCCCAGCGTCTTTACCAATCAAACCCATGGCCAGATTTGTGCCGAAGAAAGCTCTCGCGTATTGATTTCGTTCAAAGTCCATAGTTAGAGGCTTTCCCGAGATACATTTCCCGTCGACCGTCAGGTTCATATAAATCAGACCAAAGTGTTGAAAATTGAACGGGTTAGCTGTGTAAACACCATTAAAAGCACTGGCCGTAATCAGACCTATCACTATACGGGTCGGTGTTTGAGACAAAAATAAATTGTCTTGACTGTGGGAGAACATCCCGCTAGCGATGGAAAATGTCTTGATGGTAACCCTCTTGATCGGGTACCGCGCATTCCCGCTTAAGAGAGCCTTTTCGTGGGCCAGAGAAATCGCGGGGTTTAGCTTAGCTTTCCTGACCACGAGCGCGGCGTAGGTGATAACACTCTTATAACCCACAGAGCTATCGTGAGCCGCGAGGCTGAACACATCCTTCGAGGGCGTGAGTTTTATCTTTACATCGACTCTGTTTAACATGAAACGATCCTGCACAAAGACATCAGAGTGCAAACGACCCATCATTTCAACCTCTTTTCTACCCGAAGTCAAATTGCGCCGTGTTTTAAAACCCTCATTTTCTTTCAAATCGTCATGGTGGCCAGCTGTGTCTTTGTAGAACAGAGCGGCCGTCAAGTATCCCGATTCCGCATCCTCCCCGTAATTTAGCGTGGCCTCAAACACTGCTCTAAAAGGATAGGTATTCTCCGACGGTGTAACCAACGTGTCGTTTAGCGATACGTCGACTTGTGAAAATAGACTGTGAAGATAATTGTTGACCGGTCCTACCTCAGCATCGACTGGTACACTATCACCATTCGGGAGGGTGATCTTGACCCGCAGATGTAAAAACGTGTTGAAAAGATCTAGATACTCCTCGCTGTTTCCAGAAATGAAAAACTCTATCGGTGCGCTATGCGACAAAGCTGCGATCGAACGAATTTCAATAAACTGGCCAGAGTCTAGAGAAGTCTGCGTGGGTGGAACGCTAAATAAATCCAAACCAAGTGAAGACATTCGCACGATTTGGGGTGAATGAGGGACATTATTGTTCGAAAATATCCTTTGCCACCCTCGTCTTCGTCTTCTTCCCGCTGTTGTGCACCGAATGAAGGGGGAACCGTCCAGCTGTCGGTTTTATCCTCTTCGTAACGGGTTCTCCTGGTGGAGGTAACTTCATAACTCGCTTTCTGCTGTGACGTAAACCACTTCCTGATTGGTTGTTATCACGCAGGTGGTCTACGGCCCCGTGTAGCAACCGCTGACCGGCCTCCTTAGCTCGTTCTTTGAAAGCTTCGCCGACATTTTTCCCGGCTAATGCGTCCTGTGCGACCTGCAGACCGGTCCCCAAACCTTCTCTGAGCAAGGCCTTACCGCCGGTTTTTAACCAGGGTAAAATAGCCCTCCCGATTCCACCAAAGAAACTACCGATTCCTCGACCGCTCTGACTTCGACCTCCTATAAACACGGGCATCCCATCGCCCGCCTGACAACAGTAAAAGTCTTCGTATAACTCAACATCTCTATGAAGGGGAGTGTGTTTCACCATTATACCAGCTCGAGATGCTTCTTGACTCGAAAGTGTACCGTTAGCACCGACGTCCCGCTGGTGAATGGAATGGTTTTTCCGTGTTCGTTGGCTAAAAGGATTTCCACGATATCAAAGGAAAATCTACTCAGGGGTAGGTAGTGAGGCTTATCGTAGATCTGAAACACCGAGGTGTGATTTCTATTGAGAACAGGCACGCTCCTGAGGAGAGGCACCATCACATCCCCGACCGGTCTGGGGGAAACGAGATCGCAGTAGACGTAGACATTCTTCGCAACACTTTCCAAGTCCATTACACCCACGCTGAAGATATCGGGAGCCGTGTCTGATATTGAGGTCGTGGGGAAGGCTAACATGTTTTTCAAAGTGTCGCTTATGGTAACACTGACTCCTTTTTCGTAAAGTTTCAAGATGGCTTTATTCACCTCTTTTGCGTAAATGAATCTCATTTTTTTCCCTTTCACTCCCCTGTACGACTCATCCTCCGCTTTTACGATCGACGCGTTCAACGCGCCGATGAACGCATCGGGTTTCGTGTATAACCCAGGCTCCAATGTCACGTTGAAATAAAAATCTGGCGTCGCAAATATCGTCGTTATCGAGAGATTCGTAGCGAATCCAGACATCACCCTCTATTACATTGAAATAATTTAGCGGAAACTGTATCTCCACCAGTGCGATCTCATACTGCGTCGAAATGTCAATGGTCTGAGGGAGTTTAACGAAAAAGTGGCCTGGGTTATTATCCTTAAAAAGTTCCATAGATGCATTGCTGGACAGGGTGACATAAAAGCTCATTTTTTTACTCGTTTCACCGTCGCCTCTCCAAGTTTGGATTCGGTAGCATGTAACCCAAACAGCTGCTCAGTAGGGCTGTCCACAGTTTTCCCTCCTTCGCGTCTGGCTTTTCGGTGGTCAGATTGAACAGCGAGACCGCTACAACTGTATATATAACTACCACTTGACAAATAAAGACAAGTTCTAAGTAGGGGGATAGTTTCCCAAACATCGACCCCCACCAGCGTGGTTCGCCGTCTCTCCTGACTCCCGAGTTTACGGCTCGCAAATCGGGCTCTCCACCAAAAGTTACCACTTCTTCCTCTTCTCGCATCTCTAGTTTTTGTATCTGACAATGTCCTTGGACGGTATCCAAGTGTTAAATGAGGAATCGTACCCAAACCATTTGACTAAACACTCCTTTCGCCCAAAGGATGTGCGACGCTCGGTTATGATACTCTCGATTCTGTACTCGTGCTTGTCTCCAACTTTTTGAATTTCCGGTGTGTAGAATGACCCCTCTATCTCATCGCCCTTATCGTCTTTCAACACATATGTAACGGGGTTTGTTTCATTTACTCGACTGATGGAAAACAGTTCCTCCGTCCAAGCCGGGGCATAACCCTTTTTAAAATTGGCTCTGCCCAGGACCAGTCTAACTCGATCACCGGGCTTGTACAGGGGTCTTTCAAATTTAAAGTTGCGTTTGCTATTATACAACGTCTTGATTGTCTGCGTTGACGTCGACCGGTGCCATTTTTATACTTCTGTGATACGAATGGTTATAACTTCGAAGTAGGGCGGGGAGGACTCGGACATAAGACAACTTATTGGATTTCGTGAAATATCGCCACATCCGTTGTTTCAGAGTCCTATTAAAGCGTTCCACCACGGCGGCCTTAATATCTTCGTTCTGCGTAGTGAAAAAGTGAACGTTGTTGTCAGCGAGGAATTTCTGAAATGTTCTGTTCAGAAACTCTGACCCCTTATCGGTTTGAAAACTCGCGGGTTTCCCATCGAGAAATATCTTACCGACGGCTTCCACTAAGGATTTCCCCGTTTTGGTTCGTATCGGTACAGACCACGCGAATTTACTGAAAACGTCCACGCAAGAAACCAAATAGGAATATCCGTCGTTGTGTTTTTTCAAATGTCTCTAATCGATTAGGTCTGCCTGATATTGCTGTTGGGGGCCACTCGTTATAATGGGACGCCTTTCAAATCTGCGACGAATTGGTTTATGAAGGGTATAGGTATCCTGATGACTCAGCCATTGTTTGATCTTTTCGAGTCCCAGTTTGGTATTACGTTGCAGGGCCGTTGCACCACTATACGCCCCTGGTCGACTAGGGTCAAAGTAACGACGTCTCAATATTTTCTCCACCGCTCCCATTTTGGTGTTGGGATTCCGCTCTTTCTTTTTTTAGGTCTCAGTTTATACGTGGTTACGGGCGGAGTGGTTTCATTACCTACCATTGGGGTTTCCGCTGGTGGTGGTGTCTTGGTCTGCTCTGGTGATACCTCGATTGATGGTGGTGGTGGGGAAGGTGTTTTTTCTGTTGACTTGTTGTGTTGAATGAGATCGACCGAGCCCAATGAGCGTCGTTTATACTGCTCCAATCTAGTTAAATATTGATGCAGGGCACGTTGGTACACTCTGGCCTTATCGGCGGGTGCTAAATCATCGCGGAATAGGATACGTTGCATTTCATCATCTAAATCTCTCAAGTTGTCACCGATCGCCTCGGGTGGGCTATACGACGTGCTAGTAGTCTGTTTGAGACCCTCGAGGAATCGAGGATATATCAAAATCATTTTTTTGGCCATTGTTACGCACCTAGTACTCCACCGAGAATACTTAATATAGGACGGAGCACAGCACCTATGAACCCACCGGTTTGTAGAATCTCTCTCCGCCGCTTAAGATTCGGTTTCTTTTTAGTGAGAAGTCTCAACTTGTTCTTGTGTCGACGTAGCTCGCACTTCTGTCGCTGAGTGAGTCTAACATTACCTTTTAATATGTTATGGCAACACTCGCACAAAAAAGTTAATGAGTTTGGGAGAGGCTGTTTTTAATATGGCTCTTAAACCGCTCGGCGAGGCGGCGCGCATACATTTCAACATTTCACCGTGCCGTCTAAGTGCTTCATCACACATGATTCTCTACTTTGGCACGTAGACGATTTGTCTCTCCCCCGGGAATATTTTTGTTCTCAACCTAAGATTATCAGGTGTATCCTGACGAAGATCGACCAGCAAATAACCGTGAGGAGTCGCTGTCGCGTCCTTAAAACTATCTTGGAGGTACCCCACCTGACCTGGGTACATTTGTTTACCCAGATTCATAATTTGACTCCCGTCTCTCGGGTTCTTGAAAAGGACTAAATAGTGCGTATTGAGACTTATGGTTCGATGTTCTTTATTTTTTCCGAATAGATTTTGAACAATGTACATCACACTAATATCTCTGTGATGACTACCTTTGGTGAATAATTTTGTTACTCGCTCGTCCGTCTCAGACATCAAGTCATCGATGACGATCAGTCTTCTCTTCTTACCACCTTCCAATTTATCGACGTCTGGTAGACCCTCGATAAATCTCACTGACCCCATTGTCTCGTATATCGATTGCCATTCCCCATAACACCATATAACTTCCTCCGGTACGGGGACAGCTAGCTCGTGAAGGTTCTGTATAAACTTTTGCACAAATACCGTTTTCCCACACCCGGTAGGACCGGCTATCAGAGCTGTAAAGGGATGATTCCATCGGGGATCCATCCTCACAAGTGCTAGTAACTTTAGTGATTGCGCCCCCGACGAAAATAACAACGAGTGATTTTAGGTCAGCGCGCGAGGTTTCCCCCTCTTCAACTAACACCTATTTTTATAAGCCACAACATATATAAACACTACAGGGGGGAGGAGGAGTTTCCTAGTCTCAAGCCGCATTACCTGAGACCGAATTGTTACACGCATCATATTTCCCCACACATCACCCTATTGGGTCAGTTCCAGAGGTCACTGAACATGTCGCAACACGACTGATTACCACGCCTGATGACGTATTGCGTTAGCTACTATAAATAGACGGTCCTCGACCCGATAAACGGGTATAAAAACTCCCCAGTCGAGCAGTGTACACGCACACACATAACCAACGTCTGTTGCCAGGTGGTTTGTGTTTGTTTTTCTTTGAATATGGAGTCGTGTAGCTTGAATACGCCAATTTCGTTTGATGTCAGTGATCAGCGCATATTTATGTCACGTGGAAATGAGACTGTAGTTCCATTGTCTAAAGATGGCGTTAAGGCAGTCTCGGTTTGTGTTTTTCGTAACAGACCATTGATAAATATACGGACATACAGCGGTGATAGTTTTTTGAAGTTTCCTACCAGAACTGGGATAACACTATCGAGAGAGGAATTTATCACGTTAGTCGAGATGCGAGAGGAAATTTTAACCGCTTATGCTAACCTCAACTACACGCCGCCTGTTGTTGACCAGATCAGCTACACGCCACCTCTCGTTAATCAGATCAGCTACACGCCACCTCTCGTTAATCAGATCAACTACACGCCGCCTCTCGTTAATCAGATCAACTACACGCCGCCTCTCGTTAACCACCAAAACTACATACCATCTCTTGTTAACACGAATCTCATCGACTACACGCCCCCCTTTGTTAATCAAGGGAACCTCGCTCTTGTTAATCAGACGACAGATCCGGCACCCAATATGAATGCCGCGGGTGTTTCAGCAGAGTCACCAATTACCTATTCCAGCTTTGATCAGGGTTTTGTCAAAATGGAGGGCGGTTGTGTTTTGAAGGCTAATGAAACTTCCTATGCACCCGTGTTTGATAGACATTTAACAAACAGTACCACCAAAACAGGAGGGAGGAAACCCAGACGCTTAAAATTATCAACAACCGGACAGTAATATATATATGTGTGTCGTATATTTCTTGTATTAATAAAGTTGTGAAATATAGAACGAATTTTGTTTTGGTTTACCATGAATGTGTGTGTGTGTGTGAGAGAGAGAGAGAGAGAGAGAGAGAGAGATGATTGATACTTTGTGTGGCTTGATGATAGAACATTAAGGGATGATGAGGGTGGCACAAGATGATGATAGGATATGAAGGTTGATGTTGAGGGTGGCACATGATAATGATGATAGTGTTGAGGGTGGCACAAGATGATGATGGGATATGAAGGGATGATGATGATGGTGTTGAGGGTGGCACATGATGATGATAGGACATGAAAGGATGGTGTTGAGGGTGGCACATGATGATGATGGGATATGAAGGTTGATGTTGAGGGTGGCACATGATGATGATAGGACATGAAAGGATGGTGTTGAGGGTGGCACATGATGATGATGTTGAGGGTGGCACATGATGATGTTGAGGGTGGCACATGATGATGATGTTGAGGGTGGCACATGATGATGATGTTGAGGGTGGCACAAGATGATGATAGGATATGAGGGGATGGTATTGAGGGTGGCACATGATGATGTTGAGGGTGGCACATGATGATGATGAGGGTGGCACATGATTTTTATTTGACTTGAGTTAGCTTGGATATGCATTAGAGAGAAAAAAATTCGCTATAATCACACCTGGTACATGATGCTAACGATACTAATAAATTGCTTGTCAGCGTTTTTTACATGTCGCCTCCTGTTGCCTAATACCCACACATGATGATAACACTCGACCAATAAAGGCACCCCCCCCCCTTTCCCTACCTGCACGCCACGCGACGACCCGCCATCCGACCCGCGAGATAGCCGGCGACGACCCGCCACAAGTATTAGAACCGCTGTCGCCCGAGAGAACCGCTGTCCGATAACCGGCGAGCTAGCGACGCGATAAGCCGATCATAAGCCGTCACGCACCAACGCACACACCACGACCACCGAGATCGTCACGCACCAACGCACACCACCGAGATAAGCCGATTACCGATCACGACCACCGAGATAATAAGCCGATTATCGGACTTTTGCACGGGTTTGGTGCAAGTTTCGTGCGGTTTCGGTGCCAAATCTATTGTCTTTCGGTGCATGTCCGTGCACTTTTAGGAAGGGTAAACAGCCACACCTACTACTAATGAGCCTGTGAAAGAAGACATACAAGCTACATATCTCGGAGTTACATTTGATTACAAACTATCTTGGAAACAGCAGATAAATAAGGCAACCCAAAAAGCAAGGAGGAAATTGGCTATTCTAAGAAAGTTGTGTGGAACCACATGGGGTGCGAGTGGGAAAATACTCAGTAAAGTTTACCAACAGAGTATACGCCCACATTTAGAATATGGATCATCCGCATGGTGCTCAGCATTAAACACCACATTGCAAGAACTGGATAAAGTACAAAACCAGGCACTTAGGGTCATCACAGGAGCAATGAAATCAACACCAATATTGGAGATGGAGAAATTGTGGAGGATACCAGCACTGAGAGAACGGAGAGACACAAAGGTGCTGATACAGGCAGAAAAATTTGTATGCATGCCGAGACATCCAATGAAGGACAGATTCCAAAATCTTGCATTGGGACGACTTAAGAGAAGCAGCTTTATCCACCAAGCCAAGCGTATTAGTAGACAAACACCAGACATGCCAAGAGTTGTTAAACCCCTTCTGCCCATACCAGAACAGACTCCCTGGACAGATGAATCAGGATTATCAGTTCAAATACGGACAGAAGTGAAAGGAATAGTTGACAAAGAGGAACAAAATAGTCTACAGCGAAAAACAATAACTCTCAGTTTCCTGGATGAAGAATACCCACAAGACCTATGGATCCGTGTGTACACAGATGGATCAGCACAGAATGCAGTAAAGAATGGGGGAGCAGGTGCATATATAGAGTACCCAAATAACACTAGGGATATGAATAAAATAGCAACAGGGAAATATTGTCACAATTATGATGCAGAAATACAAGCAATAAAGTTGGCAATAGAAAAACTGCTGAACAGTAATCTTAGCCCACAGCCTGTAGTGTTTTTGACAGATGCAAGATCAGTACTCCAGGCACTACAATCCAGAAAATTACCACATCTGCAGACCTTATTGACTGAACTCTGCAAGCACCACAGGGTTGCCCTGCAGTGGATCCCGTCTCACTGTGGAATACCAGGAAATGAGAAAGCAGATCAGTTGGCAAAGGAAGGTTCAACAGGCACACAACTAGATACACCAGTTACATACCATCATAAGAAACAGATAATCAAATCAATCAGAGGACCACAAGCCCCAAATCAGGATGCCTTTCATAATATGAATAGATATGAACAAGTTATCATTATACGCCTAAGAACAGGACACAATCGACTCCATAGTCACATGTATACAAAATTCAAGATCGGCACATCAACTACTTGTACATGTGGACAGGCACCCCAGACTGCTGAACACATACTTCAAGACTGCACTGAATATAGTAGACTGAGGAAAATCCATTAGCCCATAGATACAACACTACAGACAAAACTATATGGGCCACTGCAAGAATTACAAAAGACAGTAAAATTTATACAGGAAACGACATTGCAGATATAGACAATACTTCAGGCGAACGAAAGATAGATAGATTAATGGGTCATCAATATTGCACTCCGAACATGTCCATTGGTGCTCAGATCCCCTCCTCAGCAAGTCACCAAGTGTCCAGCGACTGACGACTCCAGTTCTGTGTTGTTTGATTAGTCTTCTTACACGTCCACTAAGTTTCTCGTTTCTGGCTGTGCCCATCTTAACTCCCATCTCTTTCACCCGAAGGAGTGACGTGGACTTATGATTGTCGAAGTCCTGTGTCTTTCCCACTTCCCGGAGGACATTGATAACGTCTGCCTGATCCATTGGTTGACCGTCCTCGACAATAGCGCAGCTAGCCAACATTACAACATGGGAAACTATCACATTTTTTCAATCTTGTAATAAATGTTGATTTAAAGCTCAAAATATCTGGTGGTTTCTTTGTTGAGTTCATTTAAAGTAGGCGTTCGCAAAATGTGATAATTAAATGCAATCACATTTGTCCTGTACCATAAAGTGATACACAAAGTATTATGCAAACCGATAATAAGTAATCTCCCCCAGCATACTTCATCGATTCCATTTTACAAGACCAAAAAGTGGGGATTATTTTCTCCAGATGTTGGTAACACACATTTTGTTCTTCTCAACCTCTTTAAGAACATGTTCAGTTACTTCTCATTTTATATAACCGTGCAACTCTTCTGTAAAACCACATTTTTGTAGTCTCCAAGGATATCCTTGTCTGTTTACAGGATTAACTTCCTAATTACAAAAGTGACTCTTTTTTCCCTCATCAACCGACAAAGACAGGTAGCGAAAAGCCTTTTTTTCGTTATTTGCATTTTTATCTCTTTACAAGTAGATAAACAAGCACTTTATCAACCCACTTTTTTACTTTCCAAAAACGTTTGCAGCTTATAAATATATTCCAGTTTTCAGCATTGCGAGGAGGGGTAGTTGTGGTTAGAATGACGTCAACCGTCTATGACGCTCATAGCCGAAAACGTCAAGCTTGTAAGGGTATTTTAGTGATTCCCTTTGAGCCCTCAGGCTTACTTCTATAACTGGCCTGTGTGTGTTGTGATTATTGTTGACGTTGCTGTATAGATGACAACTCAACCAGATTATACCCTAACAATATTCCGCAACAACAGTTCAGTGGTTTGTGAGTTATGTAGTGGGTCTCACAGTTCAGTGGTTTGTGAGTTATGTAACGGGTCTCACTTGCTATCAAACTCGGTGTGTCTTTAATGGTTTTACCATTAAACACACGCTCGTCAACAGTACACCCACACATTTCTCTGCTATCCCGTACTTGCTCGTCAACAGTACACCCACACATTTCTCTGCTATCCCGTACTTGCTCGTCAACAGTACACCAACACATTTTTCTGCTATCCCGTACTTGCTCGTCAACAGTACACCCACACATTTGTCGGCTATCCCGTACTTGCTCGTCAACAGTACACCCACACATTTTTCTGCTATCCCGTACTTGCTCGTCAACAGTACACCCACACATTTTTCGGCTATCCCGTACTTGCTCGTCAACAGTACACCCACACATTTTTCTGCTATCCCGTACTTGCTCGTCAACAGTACACCCACACATTTTTCGGCTATCCCGTAATTCCTCGTCAACAGTACACCAATACATTTTTCTCCTATCTCGTGTGAACTAACAGGTACTATACACTAACAGTGCTCCTACACATTTGTCAGATATCCCGTATGAACTAACAGGTACTGTACACAAACAGTGCTCCCACACATTTGTCAGATATCCCGTATGAACTAACAGGTACTGTACACTAACAGTGCGCCCACACATTTGTCAGATATCCCTTATGAACTAACAGGTACTGTACACTAACAGTGCGCCCACACATTTGTCAGATATCCCGTATGAACTAACAGGTACTGTACACTAACAGTGCACCAACACATTTGTAAGATATCTCGTATGGACTAACAGGTCTTTCTTCTTTTCTTCCTAATGATGTTAAAAATTAGAAGGAATTCTTTCTTCATTTCTTCTTAATGATATTAGAAAATAGACGGGATGCCTTCTTTATTTATACTTAATGATTTCAGAAAAAGAGATTTTTTAAAAATTATTTCCTTTCTTAAGAGCGGAGATGACGAAGAACATACATTTAGAGAATACATATAATTATCGACATTTAACAGCTGAATGGCTAAAAGAGGTACAGAAAATATTTGTAAAATAAATAAACATCATAAATAGAACAAGCTGTTTTAAATCTGTTCAAACCTATGCATCTAAGCAGTCTGCGACCCATAGCTGATGAGCTTTGAGGTCGTTGTCTGCGACCCATAGCTGGCGGTTGAGGTCGTTGTCTACGACCCATAGCTGGCGGTTGAGGTCGTTGTCTGCGACCCATAGCTGGCGGTTGAGGTCGTTGTCTGCGAGCCATAGCTGGCGGTTGAGGTCGTTGTCTCGACCCATAGCTGGCGGTTGAGGTAGTTGTCTGTGACCCATAGCTGGCGGTTGAGATCGTTGTCTGCGACCCATAGCTGGCGGTTGAGGTCGTTGTCTGCGACCCATAGCTGGCGGTTGAGGTCGTTGTCTGCGACCCATAGCTGGCGGTTGAGGTCGTTGTCTGCAACCCATAGCTGGTGGTTGAGGTCGTTGTCTGCGACCCATAGCTGGTGGTTGAGGTCGTTGTCTGCGAGCCAGAGTTAAGTAATACATAACTAGCGCGAAAGTTAGTGTAAACACAAGGAAATAACTTAATTTACAATGATTCAGCTGTGATGATAAGACAGAGCTAAAGAAATCAATATTTTGGACTTTAAAAGGTTTTCAACGGGGACAGACATAAACAAAAGAAATTCTAAGTTGTGTTTATATCTGCCCTCTCCTCCCCACCCCCAATCCCACCTACCCAAATTGAAGAATCTTTCATATTCTAAACTCTTAACATTGATTCATTACTGTTGGCTTATACTTAAAGTAAAAACCAAAAAATGAATTTAATTCTATTTTGCTTTTCAGTGAAATTCTTATTTTTTAAAAATTAACCATAACCATCTCATTTGTTCGATTCACTATCAGGTCTTTTCTTTATTCGTCTTCTCTTGTTTTTCTATCATTTCTTTTATCATCTTATCTTTTGACGTTTCCGCTGTTCTATGAAATCATTCTTTTCGCCTTCTCTCGCTCCAACTTTTCAGCCAGAACATTTCTTTATTTTACTTTTAAGAGCATCTGTTCTACATTTATATGTTTTCGTTTTATTTCTATTTTTGTGTCGGAAATGTTATTTATGAAGCTCCACTTTTATATTTATGACGTCAAAGGCGAACTTTAAAGGTGAGACAATTTCTTTTGATTTATCTTTAATGTCAAATTTAAATGCAAACTGCGTTTAAAATAGGTTGTAACGTTGAAATGATAGACATAATAGTAAAAGAAAGTAACAAGGAAGGTCTCAGTCTGAATAGTAAGAAAACAGCAGTAATGGTAAATAGTATCGAAGAAAGAATCATCACCATCATGCAGCATAAAAATAAGCAGGACAAATCTAAAACAAGTGCAATGCGTCAAATACTTGTGCACAATAATAACAGCAGATGGTATATGCACGACATAAATAAAAAGCAGAATAGCTCAGGCCAAAATAGCATTTCAGAAAAATGAAAAATATTTTATGCAACAAATCTGTGTCAATAGACGGGAGAAAGAGAGTTCATCAGTGCTATATAGAACCAGTTCTGACCTATGGTAGCGAATCATGGACAGTAAGCAAACAAATGAAAAGACGATTACAGGCCACAGAGATGGGATTTTTCAGAAAAATGTTGAAATTTCCCTGGATAGCTAATAAGACCAATGACGACATTCTCAAAGAGGTCTGCGCAAAAAGGGAGCTCCTAAAAAATCAGAAAGAAACATCAACATTTTACGGGCACATCATGAGAAGATGAAAGTTGAAATACTTGATTACAACTGGAAAAATTCAGGGAAAGAGTGATCATGGATGACAAAGAGAGACTAGACAGCTTGGTGCCATGGCATGGTAAACAATGAACAACAGAATTGATACGATGCACTGTGGATAGAAGATTGTGGAAAGACCTGATCGCCTACACCAACCGGTATGGCACATGTTGATGCTGAATTTTTGTTTAGGTAATTAATTATCATTCCTTCTGTATTGATTATTGTCTACAGCTATTGATTATTGTCTACAGCTATTGATTATTGTCTACAGCTTACAAAGATTATCCACAGCCTAAAAATATGAGTTTAAAAAAAAATATTAAACAATGAAATTCTAGTAAATCCTCATTATTCATGATTGTTCGTGAACACTCTAGTCAATAAATATAGAAAAAGCTATCATTGAAGAAATGTTATCCAGTAAAAGCGTATTAGACAACTCGTAGATTGCTCACTATGGTAGACTCCTAACGGACGATGTCTATTCACCTGCTCACGAAGAAAGGATATAGATTACACCAAAATAAAACAGCAAGAAATGTTTACTGAAGATTTGTAAAAAAAAAAAAGTGTTAGAAACGGATGTAGCAGACATATTGGGTTTTATAGAGAGATCTACATAGGTAAGATGGTTGAGTCAAGATGGCGTCCATATGTGGACAGTTTTTACCGTTACAGCGTGTGTTGAAATACACCAGTTACACGCGGTGTGTGCTGCATGGATTTAATGTTCTGTTCATGCCTGTTGTGGTTATTTAACCTCTTACAGGCTTGCGATTGTTTAACCTCTGACAGGCTTGTGGTTGTTTAACCTCTGACATGCTTGTGATTGTTTAACCTCTGATAGGCTTGTGGTTGTTTAACCTCTGACAGGCTTGTGATTATTTAACCTCTGACAGGCTTGTGATTGTTTAACCTCTGACAGGCTTGTGATTGTTTAACCTCTGACAGGCTTGTGATTGTTTAACCTCTGACAGTCTTGTGATTGTTTAACCTCTGACAGGCTTGTGATTGTTTAACCTCTGATAGGTTTGTCGTTGTTTAACCCCTGACAGGCTTGTGATTGTTTAACCTCTGATAGGTTTGTCGTTGTTTAACCTCTGACAGGCTTGTGATTGTTTAACCTCTGATAGGTTTGTCGTTATTTAACCTCTGACAGGCTTGTGATTGTTTAACCTCTGATAGGTTTGTCGTGTTTAACCTCTGACAGGCTTGTGATTGTTTAACCTCTGATAGGTTTGTCGTTGTTTAACCTCTGACAGGCTTGTGATTGTTTAACCTCTGACAGGCTTGTGGTTGTTTAACCTGTGATAGGCTTGTGATTGTTTAACCTCTGATAGGTTTGTCGTTGTTTAACCTCTGACAGGTTTGTGATTGTTTAACCTCTGATAGGTTTGTCGTTGTTTAACCTCTGATAGGTTTGTCGTTGTTTAACCTCTGATAGGTTTGTCGTTGTTTAACCTCTGACAGGCTTGTGGATGATGAAATTTCACGTTGTTAGTGGATATGTTTTTGTTCGATCTGGATAGACCTATCGATGATTGGTCATTGTTTTCACCGTCGCTTCGGCGAACGCCTAAATTCGACAGCGGCTTTCTCGTCCAACTCGCTCACTGCCTCGTGAGAAGACTCAGGAGAGTTCGTAGGCTATGGGAGTAAACCCAAATAGAAAATCCGGAGGGAGGGACCCTATGGCAGTCGGTGGTTTATTATCCATCTTCTGGCATCCCCTGCAACTCAACTTTCTTTCCGAACGTAAGGACCTAGTCCCTCCTTCGGATAGTTTCAAAGAGGAGACGAGAGGGAGGTAGTGTGTTTTGGGCAAAGCATTATCTCCATATTATTGGTCCAGGCATAGCAAGCAAGCTGAGATGTCAGTTTCATCCTCGTTAGGACACAGCAGAAGGAAGACACAATCGCTCATGGTACTCGGCACATGGAACGTTAGAACCATGTGTCCTGGTTTAAATAACACCAACCCCACGAATGTAGAAAACATAAGGACAATAGCCCTCATCGACATGGAGCTGCAGAGATTACATGTTGATATTGCAGTCAAACTAAACAGCTGGAAAGATGGGTCGAACATTACTCAAGTCTCTATTCTGTAGACAGACCAGCAAGCCCACTCCTAGACTAGCTAGTCCCAAGATACTCAGTGCTGACTGAACTGGACAATGAACCTACTGAGAAAGAACTTCACGATGTCATCCACGACCTCTTAAGTGGAAAAGCTTCTGGTAACGACAACATCCCAGTCGAAATAGTCAAGGAAAACCCTGAAACACTCCTGCCCTACCTCTACAAACTTCTTGTCCAATGCTGGAGAAGTGGCAATATACCCCAAGACATGAAAGATGGCAAGACTAACGTTATACAAAAATAAGGGGGACAAGAGTGATTGCAACAATTATAGGGGTATATTCCTCCTGAGTATAACTGGAAAGGCATTCGCAAGAATTGTTTTCAAGCGCCTACATCAATTGGCGGAACGTATCCTTCCTGAGTCCCAGTGTGGGTTTAGAGCTGGACGGTCAACCACGGATATGATTTTTACTCTCCGCCTGTTGCAGGAAAAATACAAGGAACAGTGAAGACCTCTATTTATAGCCATTGTTGATCTGACAAAGGCGTTTGGCACAGTGAGCAGAGCAGGTCTATACAAGGTGTTGGAAAATGTTGCCTGCCCTCCTACATTACTTAAGCTGATCAAGTAGTTTGACACAGTGAGCAGAGCAGGTCTATACAAGGTGTTGGAAAATGGTGGCTGCCCTCCTACATTACTTAAGCTGATCAAGTAGTTTGACACAGTGAGCAGATCAGGTCTATACAAGGTGTTGGAAAGTGTTGCCTGCCCTCCTACATTACTTAAGCTGATCAAGTAGTTTGACACAGTGAGCAAAACAGGTCTATACAAGGTGTTGGAAAGTGTTGCCTGCCCTCCTACATTACTTAAGCTGATCAAGTAGTTTGACACAGTGAGCAAAACAGGTCTATACAAGGTGTTGGAAAGTGTTGCCTGACCTCCTACATTACTTACGCTGATCAAGTAGTTTGACACAGTGAGCAGATCAGGTCTATACAAGGTGTTGGAAAGTGTTGCCTGACCTCCTACATTACTTAAGCTGATCAAGTATTTTGACACAGTTAGCAGATCAGGTCTACACAAGTTGTTGGAAAATGTTGCCTGCCCTCCTACATTACTTAAGCTGATCAAGTAGTTTCACAACAATATGTCTGCCATCATCCAGTTCAACGGTAGATCTTCCCAGCCCATTGAGATGAACTGTGGATTCAAACAAGGATGTGTCCTTGCCCCTACTCTATTCGGCATATTTTTCGCTGCCCTTCTGCACAATGCGTTTGAGACCGTCTCTGGAGACATCTAGATCCGTACAAGATCTGATGGCTCTTTATTCAATCTTGCACGTCTGAGGTCAAAATTAAAAACAACTAAGACCCTAACCTAGGAGCTTATATTCGCTGATGAAACACTGATTGCTCATGATGAATCCGTCCTGCAGTCAATGACTGACAATCTAGCTAGATCATGTGAATTATTATCCCTATCAATAAGTATCCAGAAGACTGTGGTGCTTCAACAAGGTGTAGCCAGCCCCGCTGCTACATCATTAAATAACAAACTCCTTGAAATTGTGAGAAAGTTCACCTCATCTCGATTCTATGGTCACAACCAATGTCTCTCTTGAAGAAGAAATAAATTCCCGAATCGGAAAGGCAGCTTCCACATTTGGTCAACTTAAAGATAGAGCATTGGCTCTATGGAAAAATGTTCATGCTTGCCAAGACATCCAATGAAGGGCCAATTCCAAAATTTTGTATTGAGACGGCTTAAGAGAAGCAGTTTTATCCACCAAGCCAAACGAATTTGTAGACAAACATCAGACATGTCAAGTGTTGGCAGCCTCTTTACCACCCATACCAGAACAGACTCCCTGGATAGAGGAATCAGGACTGTCGCTACAAATACGGACAGAAGTGAGAGGAATACTTGACAAGGTGGAACAAAATAGTCTACAGCGAAAGGCAATAACTTTCAGTTTCTTGGAACAAGAATACCCTCAAGACCTATGGATCAGAACAGAATGCAGTAGAGAATGATGAAGTAGGTGCATACATAGAGTACCCAAATAACACTAGGGATATGAATAAAATAGCAAGAGGGTAATATTCTCACAATTTCGATGTAGAAATCCAAGCAATAAAGTTGGCGATAGAAAAACTGCTGAACAGTAATCTTAACCCACAGCCTGTAATGTTTCTGGCAAATGCAAGATCAGCACTTCAGGCACTAAAATGCAGACATTTGCCACCTCTGCAGACCTTATTGACTGAATTTTGCAAGCACCACAGGGTCGCCTTGCAGTGGATCCCACTTCACTGTGGAATACCAGGAAACAAGAGAGCGGATCAACTGGCAAAGGAGGGCGCAACAGGCACACAACCAGATGCACCAGTTACATACCATGATAAGAAACGGATAATACAATCAATCCGAAGACCACAAGCCCCAAATCAGGATGCCTTTCATAATATGAATAGATAGGAACAATTTATCTTTATACGCCGCAGAACAGGACACAATCGACTCCACAGTCACACGTATACAAAATGCAAGATCGGCACCTCAACTACTTGTACTTGTGGACAGGCGTCCCAGATTGCTAAACACATACTCCAAGACTGCACTGAATATAGTATATTGGGGAAAATTCACTGGCCCATATAAACAACACTACAGACAAAACTATACGGGTCACTGCAAGAATTACAAAAGACTAAAATTTATACAGGAAATGACATTGCAGATACAGACAATACTTCAGGCAAACGAAAGACAGATACATTTATAGCTTAACTAAGGCCTGCGGGCTGAGAGCAAATCCCGAAATCACCCAAAGTTAGTGACGTCTTCAGTTATACGAGTTATATATAGACGGCTGGCGTCATTTACCAACATCCGCTCTTATTCGCAAAACTAAAAACGTCACAAACTTTGGGTGGTCCTTTCAGCTCGCGGGTCATATCAATACTATAAATGGCTGTTCGTACGCACGCACACATACATACACACTCACACACTTTCCCATTGAGAGTTGTACTTCGTTAGTCAAGCCCCATAACTCATTTGTTTTATTGCTACAATGTTTGCTAAAATAGGAAGGAATTCGAGAGAAGCGACAAGTAACTCTGGTGGCGTCTTGTAAGTTTAATCTAAGTGGAAAGAGCTGTGGCGTTTATGGTAGCAGACACGATGGTTTTTGCTCTGACTTGCCAATCTAAATTGTACGTTTGCGTCTGAGAATGAGACGCTCTAGTACCCATGCAGCATCCTCACTGACGACAACTTAGAGTAGTTAGAGAGGTTGAAACCAGAATCCATTGATAAAAAAAAAATATCAGATAGATACGATTCTCAAACATCAAAATATTAAATTATAAGCCGGAAAAAAAAATGTGATCGAACACCTTGTCAGGCATGGACAGTTCTTAAAATTAAATTCTGCGAAGTATAAAATATAAGATATGTGAAAAAAACGAAACAAGAAGAGAAGCACCAAAACAAAATGAAATAGAAAACCGTAAATTACATTAAACACAAGAGCGCACGCACGCACGAACGCACACACACACGCACACACAATAATACAAAACCAAACATCAGAATAAAATGAAACAATTCAATCAACCTGCAGCAAAAGCAAACTAAATAAAAAAAAATATTCCCCCCAAGTAAAAAAGACGAAGAAAATCAATGAATAAACTAAAGATGACACATCAAGCTACATAAGCTTGAAGTGAATTACCAATAAATGACACATACTTGCACCCTGCAGCACATTGATAGCACATTCAACAGGACAAAAAGGCGAAGACCAGACCGTTTCAAGTCAGCTTCACAGAGAAGAGAAACAATCGATTTCTTTCATTTTTTTTCCCATCCCCTTTTGACCACTTCCGGTGTCGAGGGATATACAGAGTTCTTGTTGTTGCTCTTCTAACAGCCTCTGTCATTGACACCTGCAAAAAAAAGAAGAGTTTAACTGATGTCACTAGGATGTAGTCAGTGTCTGCCAAGAGCCTCTTTTTGTGTATACCTTTCACGGTAAGGCACGAAATCACTAGACACTCTCTCCAGACCATTTTATTTGTTGTCATTGTATGTGACAGAGAAGATAACAACTAAAGAAGCGATACAATGAACATCCACTTTCCTATAAAATGCTCAGGCTTACTGAATACTTTGGACACCTACAATGTACGTATTATCTGCGATAACACCGATGAGAAAGATACAGTCATCTATACAGACGAATCTGTAATACGACACTAAAGAAGTGCATGGGCATTTACAGCACGCTCGGCAGGCAGAATAGTCAAGGAAGACAGTGGTGCATACGTCATGACCACGAGTAGCATGACAATGGAGGCGATGGCAGTGACCAAGGCATTCAAATGGTTAGAGTCACAAGACTACACCCACGCATGTATACTGAGTGATTCGATGAGCATGATTAAAAAAGTGGAGGCGGGCTCTGTACGCATGCAGTGGGTAGAGTCGTTGCAGAAATCCAAAATACGTAAGGCCACCTTTGTCTATGTCCCTGGACATGCGGGAGTACAGGAAAATGAAAGAGCGGACAGGTTGGCTAGCTGCGCTGTCGTTGAGGACGGGCAACCGATGGATCGGGCGGACATCATCAATGCCCTCCGAGATGTTGGAAGAGCACAGGACCTCGACAAACACAGATCCACGTCACTTCTTCGGATGATGGAAATGGGAGTTAAGATGAGCACAGCCAGAAATTAGAAACTTAGTGGCCGTGTAAGAAGACTTATCAACCAACATAGAACAGGAGTCGTCAGTCGCTGGACACTGAGAAAATTGCTGAGGAGGGGATCTGAGCACCTATGGACATGTTCGAAGTGCAATGATGATGACCCGCAAATAACTCAATAACTGTATGTATTAAATAATTGCATTCCCACTTTCGATTGAAAATGGCTGCCAGGCTGTTTTTTTGTTGTTTTTTGTTTTATGAACCTTCGACATTATTCGTGTGTAAATGGGTGGATTGATTCATTTTTATCATGTGCCAATAATTTAACTGGATGTTCACTCTCTAAGGTTTTCGCCGGTACGATGGAGTTTTTGTGCTGAAATCTGTTGAGTTTATCCCTCAATGGACGAAGCGACCATCTGTATTATTATATCGTCATTGGGGTCCCCGGTTACTTTTGTGTGAGCTATATCTGACGTATTAATAAGGATAAGAATTTCTTTCTAGGTAAACATGGTTGGCGGGTCAGACATGGGAGATGTGCCGAAGCTTGGACATTCTGGGATAGCTCTGTGGTTAGTGAACTGGACTAAAAAGGAGAAGAGGTAGGGTTCGATCCCAATCGACGGCTTCAGGTTCACCTAGCCTTTAATGGGTACCGGTTTTTTTCTGGGAAAGTAAAGCGGCACGGGCATAGTACCGACCACATTACACTAAAAATCATGTGCCGAAGGTCTGTAAAATGTATGGTCACTAACACCATATTCCCTATACTTGGCGTGTTGAGGGAGGTACTTTACTTTTTTTACTTTTTTTTTCTTTATCTTTTTCTTTTTTGTTGTTGAAAATTCTGACTCACGTGTAGACCTGAATAATCTTCAGATTGTATATTGATACTTTGCAAATGCCAGAAAACGTGGACTAGGAGAATATCTAGTGTACATGGCTAATCATGTTTGCTTTCAGGAAACGCGTCTGTGCCATGGTATGCTACGGATGACCGGCTACATCTCTGTTTACAACAAACGTCAACTGCAAATAGTCACTCTCGTACATAACAGCATTGAGGTGACCGTTTCTCGATAGAATCCGCGACAAGCGCAGCTTTGACAAGACATTGTGAGCAAGATACAGCGCGACAAGCGCAGCTTTGACAAGACATTGTGAGCAAGATACAGCGCGACAAGCGCAGCTTTGACAAGACATTGTGAGCAAGATACAGCGCGACAAGCGCAGCTTTGACAAGACATTGTGAGCAAGATACAGCGCGACAAGCGCAGCTTTGACAAGACATTGTGAGCAAGATACAGCGCGACAAGCGCAGCTTTCACAAGACATTGTGAGCAAGATACTGCGCGACAAGCGCAGCTTTGACAAGACATTGTGAGCAAGATACAGCGCGACAAGCGCAGCTTTCACAAGATATTGTGAGCAGGATACAGTCAGACAAGCGCAGCTTTCACAAGATATTGTGAGCAAGATACAGCGCAACAAGCGCAGCTTTCACAAGACATTGTGAGCAAGATACAGCGCGACAAGCGCAGCTTTCACAAGACATTGTGAGCAAGATACAGCGCGACAAGCGCAGCTTTCACAAGATATTGTGAGCAGGATACAGTCAGACAAGCGCAGCTTTCACAAGATATTGTGAGCAAGATACAGCGCAACAAGCGCAGCTTTCACAAGACATTGTGAGCAAGATACAGTCAGACAAGCGCAGCTTTCACAAGATATTGTGAGCAAGATACAGTCAGAAAAGCGCAGCCTTCACAAGACATTGTGAGCAAGATACAGCGCGACAAGCGCAGCTTTCACAAGACATTGTGAGCAAGATACAGTCAGACAAGCGCAGCATTCACAAGACATTGTGAGCAAGATACAGTCAGACAAGCGCAGCATTCACAATCTGCAGAATGAAAAATTGAAAGCAGCTTCAGTGGTATACCGACGAGTTGGGGGAGGGCATTGTTGTATTGGCTTTTTAGCCGCATTGTTTCTCTATTATTTGATTGACATTTGTTGCCAAATATCATGTACACATATCACGTAGTCACTTCATAGTTTTCAGCAAACTCTGTTGGATCCATCACTTGTTTACTTTGAACTATTAATGATTTAGCAGAATTGACCATATTGCAAGTAGCCCATTTCAGAATGACACGTAGTAAAGTAAAGTACCCCCCGTCACGCCGAGTGGCGTATAGGGAAATATGGGCGTTAGTGACCCTATATTTTACAGACCTTCAGCACATGATTTTTGGGGTAATGTGGTCGGTATTACGCCCGTGCTGCTTTTACTTTCCCAGAAAAAATCCGGTACCCATTTAAGGCTGGGTGAACCCGGAGCCGTCGGTTGGGATCGAACCCTACCCCTTGTCCGTAGTAGTCCAGTTCACTAACCACTGAGCTATCGCGGCTCCTACTAATTTTTAGGGAATTAGTAAAACCCAGGTGTCCTCGCCAGGGTACGAACCCCGGCTGTTGCCGTGGTAAGCCAACCGAGAATGACACGTGCAGACACCTAAATGATTTTAGTCCCTCAGAGAAGATAAACGCCTTTGTCTGCACCTCGAATCCTGTCTATGCACTTTCACAATGCGTCACGTGATTTCAAATTCCTTTAATTTTTAAAAAAATTTTAATGAAACATGTGGTTAAAGTGTACAATAAGTATCCTGTCACGACAAGTGGCGTATAGGGAATATGGTGTTAGTGACCATAAATGTTACATACCTCCGGCACATGATTTTTGGGGTAATGTGGTCGGTATTACGCCCGTGTCGCTTTACTTTCCCAGAAAAAATCCGGTACCCATTTAAGGCTGGGTGAACCGGAGCCGTCGGTTGGGATCGAACCCTACCTCTTGTCCTTTGTAGTGCAGTTCACTAACCACTGAGCTATCACGGCCCCCAAAGTGTACAATGAAATAAAGTAAAAGATTTCAGCGTTCTAGGAAGACATGTCAGTATATGCATGATGAAGATAGATGCATTGAACCACATAACGCAAAACACAATTAAAGCGCGACTATGTAGGTGAACAAAGCAATAAAATAAGTATACACGATTCCACTTATCTTATAGTTTGTTTCAGATTGTTTGCCTCCCTAATTCCAGTAATATCTCGAAAACCGTCTGATAGAATACCATGATTTTTTGCATGCGACCTTAGATTTTCAATGACGTAACGAATTTATCATTTAAATTATCGTATGTGTTACCGTTTCCTCAAAGCGGCAACTTCCTTTGATCTCCTTCATATTTGTATTTATTTTGACACAAAAAACAGAATGTACGGTAAATGAAGATCTTTTACACTTTTTAGAGGAAAAGGCGTAACTTTTATTTTTATATAAGGGACATTATTACTTTATAATAAGAGAGTAAGTAAGTAAGTGTTCCTGTCATGCCTGAAGGTGTATAGGGGAATAAACCGCCACAATTGCACTTTTTCACAACATGCTACCCATTTGGATTGGGCTCTTTTAATTATGCAACTAATATTGAATCAAATCAAAATAGGCCGAACATTCACCGAATAGAAATTATTTATTTTAAGAACACAGAATACATCGTCAACTCACTAAAAAAACAGTTCCTGAAGTGGTCCGTATCCAGAGTTTCCAACTCCAACAAAGTCACTTCAGTAAGTTCAAACAAATGAGTTTTATTCAGAATCTGCCGAATCTAATAGACGTATTACCATTTTTGGTTGAATAACCCACAGACCATCGTTTCTCCAATACTTATCTTCCTCAACCATAACATGGTCTTCACAACTAGCCCAATAATCTTTGTCTATGTTTGAAATAGCAACATTGGTAAGCTCTTTAACATCAGATAATTTGAAAGTTTTATTTTCGGATGCTACTTGCCCTTTGATCTTTGCCCAAACTAATTCAATAGGATTTAGGTGTGAGTGATATGGAGGCAGCCTCAAACATCTATGACCATGTTCTTCAATTAATTTATCTATTTGAAATATCTTTGGCCGTTGTATCTGTTTTACAAGTGAAAGTAATTCAGGCTTGAGATACATATCGTTAAATGGTATTTGTTCCCTTGTCAGCCATGTCTTTATTTCAGCTTTAGTGCTTGATGATGTTGGAACTTTATCTTCTTGTGCCACTTTGTTATGGTAAGATGCATTATCCATGATCAAACAAGATGGTCGATCTAATAAAGGCAAAAGAGTGTCTTTAATCCAATCTCTGAACATATGACTGTTCATCTCTGAATGATAATCCTGGTTATCAGTTGACTTTGCAATAAAAACAAGTTCAGCATTCTCCACCAGGCCATTATTTTTGCTCCCAGCATGTGCCACTATAAGGCGCTTTCCTTTGCTGCTAGGTACATACCTTTTAATAGTCCCATCTAATGACTGCCATTCTTTTTCATTTGTGTGGTGGGCATTAATCCATGTTTCGTCCAAGTACACAATGTCATAATCTTCATTACGCATTTGTCTAACTTCACGTAAATATTTGCTTCTTGCAGCTACTAAATGAGGTTTCTCGCAAATGATGTTTCTTCCACAAGAATATTTTCTAAAAGTGAAGCCTAAACTCCGCACACTTCTCCATAGTGTAGTTTTTGATACATCAATACTGGTGTTCTTTTTAAGCCAAATCTTAAGTTTCCTTATGGTAACTTCTTCCCCTAAGTCAAACATTTTACAAATCTCTCTGCGGACAAGTTCTCTGTCAAAACTGTCTAACAAATGTTTTCTTCCTCGACTTCTTTCTTTCCTTGAACATTCACATTGAACATTTTTCACTGATCTATGAAACGACCGTTTACTTAAACCTAACACGTGCATCGTTCTCTTTTCAGGATTTGATATGCTGTGATATAGACTCCCTCGTTTTGCCTCTCTACAAAAATATAAATATAATTCTTTGTAATATTTTGTTCAGTAACAAATTTCAACTTTAAACTCATTGTTAAGGGCACAACTCACAAAACACGCCTATGTAAATAATTTGATTTTGTATTTTGGTGACGTTATACTAATGACGTGATACAAAAAGTTGACAATTTAATCCAGTAAGTGCAAAACCAGAATTGCGCACCGAATATAAGAGAAATTTGCTACACATATGTGCAAATATTGACAAAAATCTGACATTTGCAATTCAATAGTGTAAACCGGTGCCTTTACCCACCAACATATAAAGGAAATTCCCAAATGAAGATGTTTAAATCATTCTTGAAGTGATATGGAAGGGGTAAATACTCTTAAATTTTGATTCAAATGTGCCCAAGTTTAATCATACTTTTATCCTCCTGGTAAGCAAGCGCACAAGAAAAACCAGCAGTTTGTTTGCAATGAATTTATTTTTCTATTACGTTATGAGATTCAGTAGGTTACATGCAAAATATCAGCACTGTAGCACAAATGGTTGCTGAGCTGTGGTTTTTTGAAGTGAGGCAAAAAATCTGAAGCGAACAATAGGTTCAAAGCCTTGTGGAAATACTTGTCCAGTCACAATATAGTACGCTATTTCACCTACAACGGTAGTTCTTGTCATTTATTTATGAAATTGTGCATTTGATATGAAACTCGTTTTTTTTGATATAACGTTTTCTTTGTAAAAATTAATGAATTAAAACATGACGATTCTGTGACCTCTGAACTTGTGTTATTAATGTTCTCCTTGTTCTGTACACAAAAACACACTCACAATTAACAGACAACAAACAGTGACATTTCTAACTGGATAGTTTCCCATAGCTTTCTCTAAACAAATTCATCGTTACAAATCTATTGACACTTATATTGATGCTTACGGAATCAAGTGTCTTACAAAATTACTGGCTTTAGCAGGTCGAGCTTAGCAAAACTTAACAAACTTAGATTGCTGAATCCTTGCATGATACCTATACAAACATATGGCAGCTGGAGCTGAAAACCCACTGATGCTCTAGAAAAGAGCTTAATTGCTTTCTATATTATTACTTATCTTTATCACCTATTATCAGTTTCTGAGGCACTCCTTCCCGCCGAATTACGTCATGCCAAATCAGTTTGTCCGCGAGTCTATATATGTATAAAAAATGGGTTGCAATCACAAACAATTTTAGACTACTGCCACCACGAAGAGAAGCTCAATGTGCTAGGTTAAAGCGAAGACATGTAAGTATACCACCCTGGTAAAGACCGTAGATTCGAGCAGAGGTGTTGTGTAAAATAAGTGTAGGTATTTTGTGCCGAATATGTTGTAAGCTTTAGAGTCAATGCGCAGGAGGTCGACGCCTGAGAGTCATGACCCAGGCGGGCCCACCCCCTTAAAGTATCAAGAAGCTAAATGACCGAAATAATTGCTCGACCGAGAGGAGGGGGGGGCTCCTTCTGATGATCAGATTGCCTCCTGCTGCGATGCTATGTATAAAGAGTTTCCTATTACTCATTATTATAATAAACTAATTGCCACTGAAGGTTGGTAAACACCATTATAGAGCATTCTTCCAATAACTGAAACTATAAAGTACGAGATAAACTAAGAATACCAGTGGAGCGATATAAAGAGAACGTACTGGGAATATATTAGTCACGTGCTGCAAATTGACGACAGACCTCACGCCAATCCTTTTTGTTGATACTGGCAGTAAATGAATGCAAAGAAAATCAGAAGAGAAACTCTACGCAGAATAATTAACAGCGAGAACTCAACTGTGGAACAAACTAAGACCTACACGACCCAGCAGTGAACCATAAAGTGTTATGATATGTAACGTATGTGCCACCTCGATCTGAGTGTAAACCTAACTAGCTAATTAGCCGCATTGGTGCTAACATATATTATGAATTAAATCTTATTAAGCGTTAGATCAATTTATCTCTACATATTCTATTTTTTTCCTGGCAAAATTAATTTAGCAAAACAAAACTCCAAAACATAATCACTTTAGGATTTCTTATTTGCTTTTATTCTTCTTTTAAAATATTTTCCTGCTTAAAACGACCTGCCTCGGCGCTATTGTTTACGTTTGGGATCGCTAGCCTACAATTGATGCAGAAACTTAAACACTGACGACATTATTGAGGGAACAAGACTGCTCCAATGGTATTCATCCGCAATTATTTCTCAGCTTCAAGACAACGTAACAGTATATAATGAAGGTAGGAATGCACAGTGTTAGCCAGACTTGGGGTACTCAGCGAATGATAGTTATAAACAGAAAAATAACGAAGAATTTGGTATTGCCCTAATGGCGCGTAGAACTTTGACTGCGTTGTAGGTCAAGGACAAGAAGAAAAATCTACTTCATTCCCAACATTTCTCGGTCGAATTAGAATATTACATTCCTACCTCACTCCTAGCCCTCCTTTGTTGAATTAGTACATTATATTTCTACCTCACCCTAAGCACTCCTTAGTTGAATTAGCATATTACATTCCTACCTCACTCCTAGCCCTCCTTAGTTGAGTTAGTACATGACATTCCTACCTCACTCCTAGCCCTCCTTAGTTGAGTTAGTACATGACATTCCTACCTCACTCCTAGCCCTCCTTAATTGAATTAGTACATGACATTCCTACCTCACTCCTAGCCCTCCTTAATTGAATTAGTACATGACATTCCTACCTCACTCCTAGCCCTCCTTAACTGAATTAGTACATGACATTCCTACCTCACTCCTAGCCCTCCTTAATTGAATTAGTACATGACATTCCTACCTTACTCCTAGCCCTCCTTAATTGAATTAGTACATGACATTCCTACCTCGCTCCTAGCCCTCCTTAATTGAATTAGTACATGACATTCCTACCTCACTCCTAGCCCTCCTTAATTGAATTAGTACATGACATTCCTACCTCACTCCTAGCCCTCCTTAACTGAATTAGTACATGACATTCCTACCTCACTCCTAGCCCTCCTTAATTGAATTAGTACATGACATTCCTACCTCACTCCTAGCCCTCCTTAACAGAATTAGTACATGACATTCCTACCTCACTCCTAGCCCTCCTTAGTTGAGTTAGTACATGACATTCCTACCTCACTCCTAGCCCTCCTTAGTTGAGTTATTACATGACATTCCTACCTCACCCCTAGCCCTCCTTAGTTGAGTTAGTACATGACATTCCTACCTCACTCCTAACCCTCCTTAGTTGAGTTAGTACATGACATTCCTACCTCACTCCTAGCCCTCCTTAGTTGAGTTAGTACATGACATTCCTACCTCACTCCTAGCCCTCCTTAGTTGAGTTAGTACATGACATTCCTACCTCACTCCTAGCCCTCCTTAGTTGAGCTAGTACATGACATTCCTACCTCACTCCTAGCCCTCCTTAACAGAATTAGTACATGACATTCCTACCTCACTCCTAGCCCTCCTTAGTTGAGTTAGTACATGACAATCCTACCTCACTTCTAGCCCTCCTTAGTTGAATTAATACATGATATTGCTGTCTCACCCCCCCCCCACCCCCATCCACACACACCTTATACATAACATTTCTCAAATTATTATCAGCATTGATGAAAAAGAGAACACTTGTATCAATGCTTTGAAGTGCGTCACACGCACGTGCACATCGTGCTGTTTGGCATCTTCTTGCTCTATCGAATTCTAGGCATGACCTTTCCCCTTTCTCAAGTTTTTTTCCGAATATAATATTCTCTGGGAGCATCTGTTTGAATTCTATGTCCAAACCCTCTGATCTGCTGTATATCAATATACTACTCACTAGCCTTGATTTAAACCCAATTTTCTTCTTGATATAATTTTAAATGTAATATTCTTTTGTTTTAGTCATTGTTAATTTCTAGTATCTCATTTCATTTGTGGCGATTTGATTTTGTATTTATTATTCTTTTATTTTGATGTTAACATTCAATTTTGATCATTTGTAAAAGCATTATGTGAGAAATAAAGAATTATATAGTTCTCTCCTCACATTTGATGCTGATGTTTATTCTGAAATGTTAACACCAGCTGTTCAATCATGTGATTTAATTTTGCAACATCCGTTGTCGAGCTATACTCAGAATATTTCCATTTTGATGTATAATGCTTCCTAGATATTTGAGGTTTGTCGTCTGTTTTATATTTTTGTTCTAGGTAAGGATTAGCACGTCCATCACTTATCTTCTTTTAATCACGCAAATCCAGCCCTTCTTGGAAGCCTTAGATGATATGTTTTTTCATTGTGTCATGGCTTTTCTTGAACTTTCATTTTTGTATCTGAAATCTGTGATTCACTGGAGCTATGTATTTCTTCATTAATCCTCTTAAATCAGGATGAACTGGGATGCGGAGTCAGCCCTCTTTTGTGTATGCAGGAAACATTGTTGACGATAATGTAGATGCAAACTTTGCATACAAAAACAGATTGTATTAAACATTAAACAGGAAGTTTTTCAAACAGAATGAAAAATTATATAGTAATGGCCACATAAACATGTATTCTATCAATTCTGACGTTAAAGAAATGTCTGCACGTTACTTCGAATAATCGCATATGTCTCATTTTAAGGCAATCTTTAATTATAGCTTGTCAGCAGTTTTGAACATTATACGGTTAATTATGTTTGTCCTATTGTTGTGTGCATCAACTTTTAAAAATGTATTGATATCAAAGCTAGAATATAAAAGAAAGAAAAGAATGGAGGTGACATTATGTGGAGCAAATTCAATTTGTTGATTTTCCTGCAGAAACAGTCATTATATATATATGTTGATTTTCCTGCAGAAACAGTCATTATATATATATATATATGTATATATATATATATATATATATATATATATATGTATATATATATATATATATATGGAGACGCACCAAGATGGCGCCCTGTTAACTGGCCTTTTCATAAGACTCACAGATAAGTGCTGTTTTCCAGTGAAATTTTCTGTTTATTTGTTTGTTTTTATTGATATTTTAAGGGATCATGTGATTGTACGCGCTTTCTATTTGATGTAAATCACTTTGCTTCTTTTGATTCATTGCATTTTGTTATAATTTCCTTCTTTCATCACTCATCATTGTTGTTACACTATTGAACGCGTCAAAAAATGGCGGTTTGTTTACGCCGGTCTGTCGTCAAGGACGCGTAAGTCATTTAATTTGTAGAAAGCTCACAGTGTTTCCGCGTGCTGCTGAGCAAGTTACTGGAGCTGGCCAGTTTATAACGTGGAACGGGTTCTAGGCCGTGCGACTGAGCAAGTTACTGGAGTTGGCCAGTTTATAACGTGGAACGGGTTCTAGGCCGTGCGACTGAGCAAGTTACTGGAGCTGGCCAGTTTATAGCGTGGAACGGGTTCTAGGCCGTGCGACTGAGCAAGTTACTGGAGTTGGCCAGTTTATAACGTGGAACGGGTTCTAGGCCGTGCGACTGAGCAAGTTACTGGAGTTGGCCAGTTTATAGCGTGGAACGGGTTTTGGGCCGTGCGACTGAGCAAGTTACTGGAGCTGGCCAGTTTATAGCGTGGAACGGGTTCTGGGCCGTGCGACTGAGCAAGTTACTGGAGCTGGCCAGTTTATAGCGTGGAACGGGTTCTGGGCCGTGCGACTGAGCAAGTTACTGGAGCTGGCCAGTTTATAGCGTGGAACGGGTTCTGGGCCGTGCGACTGAGCAAGTGCATGTGAGTCTGGACCATCCAAAGCATCGCCATTCAGCGACGTTCATCAATCGCGACGGTAAGTGTAAGTTTTCAGATGCAACCCAAACTACATCATCGAAGAAGGAAAACACGACGGGGCAAGAGGGGTGGCACTAAACTGTCAAAGTGTGAGAGGCTAGGCCTAAAGTATGTGCGCGTTACTTATTGGAATTGTGGGTCCATAAATCAACGACGGCCCATTCTTGATAAGCTACTGTGCGGCGCCGATATAATGGTTTTGCAAGAAACTCTTCTTGCTGACAGGACAGTAAGTACTCCTGGCTTTCATTGTGTTTACAATAGACGACACCTTGGGCAGGCCATCCTTGTGCGCAACAATATGGTGGCAGCTGAGGTTGATATGTCTATGTGGAACAATGCAGAATTGCAGGTACATGCGGTTAGGGTGCAGACCCCAGTTCATTTCGTGATTGTTAATGTGTATGCCTGTAATGGGAAGGTGAACACACAACAATGGCAGAATCTCTTCGAATTCGATGAAGAGAATGTCATTTTCTGCGGAGACTTTAATGCTAGAGGAAACCAGTGGGGTAACGTCATAACCAACAAGCAGGGAGAAGACCTAGAGAACGCACTGGTATCGGCCGATTTAGTGTGCTTGAATGATGGAAGTACAACAAGAATGGCCACTCGAACAGGGGACTCTGATAGTGTCATAGACCTGGCACTGGTGTCTTCCACCTTCGTCCCGGTTTGCAGGTGGAGTGCACTGGGGTTCCACGGAAGTGATCACTATCCATGTGTCCTCCTAATTGAGAAAGGCGGAATTAAAAGCCAGAGAAGAAAGCTCCACACATTCAACTACGAGAAAACAGACCAGGACGTCATTAGCAAAATCAGACATAGGAAACAGAGCGCCCCTCGTAGGAGGCAGGAGAGATGGACGCAGCCACCCTGGTGGAATGTAGATGTCGAGGAAGCTTGACGGAGCAAGAGACAAACGGTCAAGACATGGCAGAAAGCCAGAAGGTATGGTAGAACACAACCTGAGCTCTTGAAGCCTCTGAAAGTAGAGGTCGACCAAAAAATGATGCACTTTAAACTATGCGCTAAGCAGGCTAAGGATGCCAAATGGGACGACTTCTGTAAAAAAGTGTGCTCAGAAAAATCGCTCGCCACATTCTGGCGCCTTCATCAGTGCATGAATGGCACACTACGACACAGAGGTATACCAGACTTTCAGAGCACAGGCCAGATATGGCACAAATCTGATGAGAGCAAAGGGAAGGCCCTGCTTGCCCGCTACATTGAGCAGACGGACCAAAGAAATGAGGCTGTAAGAATGAGGATACGGGGATCTTTGTCAAATTTGTGTAAGGATGTAGGACTGGAAGAAGATCTCACAATCACAACCGATACCATTCGCACGACACTTAAAAGGTCACACAACACTGCTCCTGGTCCAGATGGTGTTTGGTATGATGACATAGGCGATTTAGCTGATGACGACTTGACAACACTGGCCAATGAGTTTAATGCGAGTATTCGGAGTGGCCAGATTAAGGAGGAGTGGCTGCACAGCTACTTACTACCGCTACCGAAGCCAAACAAGGACCATTCACAGATCAGTGCCTACAGAATCATCACAATGCAGAACACTGTGGGCAAGCTGCTGGAGAAAATAGTTGCCCGTGTCCTCACCTGTCGCCTTGAACAGAAACGCGTATTCCCATCCACACTCGGAGGTTATAGATATAACAAAGAGACATGGCTCAATGCGGCAGTATTTGCCTATGACGTCTTCGAAGGCTTCCACAGACGAGAGGAGACATGTGCTGCTGCTATAGATCTGGAGGATGCATACAACAGGGTACCATTTGAATATCTCATGCATATGCTTCTCAAACTGGCGGTGAACCCCTTCCTCATTAGATGGATCGCCGCGGCACTGTTTCAGAGGAAGGTGATACTCAGATGTGGAAGTTGGTCTTCCGAGCCAACATCCATTTGTCCTGGGCTGCCACAAGGCTCACCATTGTCACCAGTTCTATTTAACGTGTACACAATAACGATCACGGCCCAACAGCTGGATGGGAGGGGAAGAACTATGCCTTTTGCTGGTGATATTCTGGTATATCGACAGGGAAGAGACAGACAGGGAATCGCCTCCACAATGCAAGACGAACTCGATCGCATTTCTTCCTGGTGTGGGGTTTCTGGTGCCTTGGTTAATCCTAATAAAGCATCAGTTTCATGGTTTTCCCTTAACAATCATATCGTTAATACGACCACACCGGTAGTACGAATGGGAGCTGATGAGGTGACCAGGGACAAGTTGATGACATACCTCGGAGTTAAGTTTGATCGCAGCCTGTGTTTTCGGGACCACGTCGACCATGTGATAACAAAATCCCGCAAAGGATTAGCCGCCTTGAAGGTCATGGCAGCTGCCAACATCGAGCAGAGGCTACTTATTCTGCTGTTCCAGGGATTAGTCCTCGCACCAATCGAGTATGCCCTGGCCATTCTTACTGTCAGTACGACTCAAATTGATAGGCAGGAGGAAATACAAAATGAAGCCATGCGCACTATCCTGGGATGTACGAGGGACACTCCCTGTGTAGCAATGAGGTATCTTCTTGACTTTCCAACCATGGATGACAGAATCAAGATCTGGAGAGCACGAGCATACCTGAAGATTAGTACAGATACAGAGCATCCATTGCATCACGTGCTCAACACAGGGAAACGTTCCAGGCTAAAAAGAGGCAAATCATGGGTGGGCCAGGCAGAAGATGTCATCAAACTGGTCTGTGGGCTTACCAATATCAGCGTTGGTGACGAGTGGATACCGGTGCCTACGTCATTCAAGGGAACTTTCTCATGTATTGTCACACTCGACAGGAAAAGTAGGGAACAGAACCCGGTCGTGTTTAATGCTGAGGTCAACGGTCTCATCTGCGATAACACCGATGAGAAAGATGCAGTCATCTATACAGACGGATCTGTAAGACGACACGAAAGAAGTGCATGGGCATTTACAGCACGCTCAGCAGGCAGAATAGCCAAGGAAGACAGTGGCATACGCCATGACCACGAGTAGCATGACAATGGAGGTGATGGCAGTGACCAAGGCATTCAAATGGTTAGAGTCACAAGACTACATCCACGCATGTATACTGAGTGATTCGATGAGCATGATAAAAAAAAGTGGAGGCGGGCTTTGTACGCATGCAATGGGTAGAGTCGTTGCAGAAATCCAAAATACGTAAGGTCACCTTTGTCTATGTCCCTGGACATGCGGGAGTACGGGGAAATGAGAGAGCGGACAGGTTGGCTAGCTGCGCTGTCGTTGAGGACGGGCAACCGATGGATCGGGCGGACATCATCAATGCCCTTCGAGATGTTGGAAGAGCACAGGACCTCGACAAACACAGATCAACGTCACTTATTCGGATGATGGAAATGGGAGTTAAGATGGGCACGGCCAGAAATGAGAAACTTGGTGGCCGTGTAAGAAGACTTATCAACCAACATAGAACTGGAGTCGTCAGTCGCTGGACACTGAGGGAATTGCTGAGGAGGGGATCTGAGCACCTATGGACATGTTCGGAGTGCAATGATGATGACCCGCAAATAACTCAATAACTCAATATATATATATATATATATATATATACATATAAGTCGCTCATGGATGACTCAGGGTTACCAAGACTTTGTAAGTAAATAGTCGATGTATAGCCGCAGCGCGATGTAATTGGAGAGGTCAGTACCTTAATCTTTCTTGAGTATTCTGCGTCCGGCAGGACATATTTGGCGCAAGCGCAGCAGTTGCGGCTAGTCTGGTGGCGAGCAGCGTGTCTGGTGGCCAGCAGCGTGTCTGGTGGCGAGCAGCGTGTCTGGTGGCCAGCAGCGTGTCTGGTGGCGAGCAGCGTGTCTGTTGCTGTGGAACTGGTGTTTGTAACCAAATGATCATCTGAGAACAACTCCTGAATCGGTTTAGAGCAAAAGTTGCTGAATTGTTGTTACTAATAATTATCAAGTACGATTAAGGATGATCATCCTTGCACTCCGTATACATGCACAGGGGCTGCCATCATCATCATCATCAAGTACCGGGCCTGCTGGCGTAGGTGATCACCATGTCTCTCCACAACTTTTGTTCCCGACAGTTATTTATCATTTCTGTTGTTGACCTTCTGTCAAGCCATTCTCTTAAGCTGTCTGGTATCTTTTCTCTTTGCTCCTCTATCTCTTCGTCTCTGAATTTTCCCAGTTATTACAATATATTCTAATTGTTGTCTTCTCATTATATGGCCAAAAAATAATGATTGTTTTTTCCTAATATTGGAAATTAGCTCTCTTTTTGCTTTTGACCTCTTTCAGGACATTTTCATTACTCTTCTTAGCTGTCCATGGTATTCTCAACATTCTTCTGTAAAATCACATTTCTACAGACTCCAATGATTTTCTTGTCTGTTGTCCTATTGTCCATGATTCGCATTCATATGTTAAGACTGGCTCTACATAACATTTAAGAACTCTTTATCTTGTTTCTATTGTCAAAAATTGAATTGCGTAGGGGCTTCCATATGTGCCGCAATATGTTCATATTAATGCAGCAACTGAGCCTGATCAGTACTGATTGACAATTCGTCCAGAATATTGCTCTATTCTGACAATGTTAAACTGCAACCTTACTTTAGATAACAATGAGAGTTCATTTCTGTCAAAATCCTTACTTCTGTCCCTATCTCTGAGGTTGTTAATAATATCTACATTATCATTGGCTATTCACACGATATGATCGTCGATTCAACAAATCTTTCTACCCTTTCGTTGTTGTTGTCTTCAATACCAACGTGACCCAGGACGAACAAGAACCGCAGATCTTTGACTTATATATTGACTTCAGTTATTCCCCGTGGAAGGAGCCTGTCTGGACTCTGCTGATCAAGCACATTGAGATACCCAACACACAGACATGAGTATAATCCTATGTCCAACCAAATAAAAGCACTTGTCCCTGTTACCTCTTGCTACAGGCCCTCACTGCGTAGTCCTCACTATCCACAAACAATAGATATGACCTAATACATTCCACATCCGATATTGGAGCTAAAAAAAGAATGAATGTACGTGTAAATGGCAAATGAAAAATAAATAATTGAGTGCCATATTTGAAATTAAATGAAAAAGTTGTCTCTCCAGGAGTCCACACAAAAAATTATTATCGAACTGTGACGTTTGAAGATGTAGCTGTAGAGGGACGAACTAACTATTCCTACTCATAATTAGTTGCAATAAGCTAAGATGCTACTCAGTCTAGTAGTTGTATTATTCCTCTGTGTGGATATAATAATGAAGAAGATACAGATTTTAACAAACACATTCAGTTTATTTTGAATACATGAAAATATACGTTCATGAATTTTTTTCTGAACAAACAGTTGCTACCATAAATTGATCACAACTAACTATTTAAAAACAGTAAATACAATTTATATTCATCTTAGGTGAACCTCGTCACTCAGGTACGTCATTTTTATTTCTGACAAGCTATCAAATATATTATATTTAAAAGAAAACACATAAAATACAGGACTCAGAATGCATTAATGTCTCTGTTATAAAGTACAGGTTTACCAAGCTGAAGAGATGCTCGGATAACTACTTTTAATTTTTTTTTTTTTTTATCTTTGCAATAATTCCAGAAGCAGTGAAGCATCGCTACAGATAATGACTACAAGGCTCTCTCTCTCTCTCTCTCTCTCTCTCTCTCTCTCTCTCTGCCTGTGTTTGCGTGATCATTATCTTCATAAAACTGAATCACAAAAGCACATTTTCAATGCCGCATTTCACTATTACTCTACCGTGCTGAACAGTTTACAGATAGCTATACAAGTCTCATAGTTTCCTTGTCAGTTAAATGCTTGTAATTTGTCAGGTTTCCCGATAAGCTATCATGGCACTTTATGCCCATTAGCAAGGTTCTTGTACTGCGCTTTGCAGTCGCCATTACATTCTAAGTGTAAGATGAGCCCATGTGTGACGTCATCGGTACAATCGGTTGTAGCTTCGTCTTCATCATCATCATCATCCATTGCTGCAACTGTATCTGTTGGGTGATCATTAACTGGGCTGTTCATGTTGGTATATTCCTTGGAGTCGCCGATGTTGTCTTTCAGCAGGTCTGTGCCTAGAGTGGTAGGATCACGCTTGATGCTGTTGCAGCAGCAAGATGGTAGGGAGCTTGGATACGGCTTGCCGAGGGCAACGACATCCAAGAGAGTGGAAGCATCATTGGATTGTCTTGATCTGCGGCACGTCATGTAAATACAACTGAATCTGGCCTTGACTTCTGCCCGAAATTGTTCGTTTAACCAACAGTAGACGAACGGGTTGTAGCATGAGCTGCTGATGGCGACCCAGTGACAAGCAAAGAAGACCAGTGTGTTGTATTGAAACACATCAGGCTGAGGATGCAAGTCAGTTAAAAGGTGGTACATGTTGAGCGGGAGCCAGCATATGGCGAACACAATCACAACAGCAATGAGAAGCTTAATACTTTTTCTTTTAGCTCTCGCTTGGGTGAGCTGTTGATATGCCGTAACTGCTCCTACATGAGTCCTCGCCCACAGACTCTTAACAATCCTACCGTATGCGATGGCAATTAGCGTAAAGGGGATGCAGTATTGGAGAATAAATGTGGTAACCGTCAGAACTTTCTCAAAGTCTGTCCACATTTTTGGTCCTATAAATCTGCACCTTCGGAACTGTGTTGTAATAAGAAACTTGACTTTCAAAACGCGCATATATATCCCATAAGGCAATGACAAAGAGATAGCCATCACCCAAATAAACACCACGATTGACAGAGCAATTTTTCTAGACATTCGTCGTGAAAGTGGCTTCAGGACGACTCTGTGGCGATCCAGAGCTATTGAAGTCAATGTATATGTAGACACATAGCATGTCAGAACCAAAGAATAGTTGACCAGATGACACGGTACTTCTCCAAACGGCCAGTCTATGAAGAGGCTACGAGCAATGTTAAAAGGCACGTTGACAAAAGTCACCAAAAGGTCGCTGATGGCGAGGTTTGCAATAAAAAAGTTGGTGGCCGTGTGCAGACGCTTGTTCTTTAAAATCACGTAACAAACCAAAGCGTTACCAAAAACTGAAATAACGCACAAACAGCCGTAGGCAATCAGGAGAATGACTGTAGCTTCAAGGGGTATAACTTTGTCCCTCTGTGAGCCAACCTGGGGGAGACTACCATTGAGGCTAATGTGCTTATGAACCAAAGGATTGATGATCTCTTCCTTGTATAGTGAGTCTGGTAAGTCTGAAATTATAAACAAAAATCATACATTTTAATTTTTTTTTTAAATTGAAACACAGACAATTTAAAAAAAAATCATAATGAAATAAACAGATGCATAGTTTGCAGGATTAAGGGGAAAAAGCAAACATTAGTTTGTTCAGAAATTCGTGCTCACAGGGTTCATTAATTATCTCGGAAACTGTTTGATGAATTTCTGTAATTCTTTTTCATGAAATCTAACTTTTTCACCGGCCATAAGTCTGAATTTTTCCCCTATCGTAATTTATTTAGGAAAGATTTTTGCTTCTTTCAGGTATATACAAATGTTATTTTCTTGGGAGTCCTAAAATTTAGGATTTTACAATACCCATATTTGTTGTAATCTACTCACCGTTTAAAAAGGCAAATTTCACGTGATCTCCACACAATCTTAACACCTTCTCGTGCTCACTGAACCTTAACTTAACACGCGATCCACTGACAGATTTGTTAGAAAATTAACATAATTTACAGAAAATTCTAATGTTTAGAGCACACGGTTTGATATTTTTCTAAAATTATATAACAAGAAGGATTTGTACAAAATTCAGACTACCTTTGCATTTAAATGTTATAAAATCTTAAGGTCGGTGAAAAAATAAGATTTCGTGAAAAAGAATTACAGAAAATCAAACAGTTTCCAAGATAATTGATCAACTCTATGGGCACGAATTTGTGAATGAACTATTGTAAGCATTTCACCCTACTTTATGCTCACGTTTCAGTCCGCAGCACCTATTTGTTTGAAACTGTCTCACTAGCCTTAAAATGTTTCTGGAATATCCTTGTAGACAGCTTCTTGTTGTTAAGTTTGCCTCTCGCCCAGGAAATCAGTGTTTTCAAGTACAGTCTATCCTACTTTTTTTATTCTCTTAGCTGGATTGTCAGTCAGTATTAACATTGCTTCCCTTAGTTGAATGTTCAATTTTAAAGAAAACTTATTATACCAGAGTTTCCAATGAAAAGACAGAAAATAGATGCATGTTTCAATAAATCCCTAATATAATGTTTAGTTTAAAAAAACATAGTACAACCGACCTTTCCAACTAAATGACTCTTTTCTCTGCTCCCAATTTCCGTTCTTCACATCACATTCAACATACTTACTGCACACTTAACTACAATTATTTAAAATCAAATAGTGACACTTTCTCAGGACATCTCTACGAGATTTTGATTGATATGTGTTCCATTCATTGCTTCCACCTTTTAATTCCCTTAATTTAATTAACGAATTACGTAAAAAAAAAGTAAAGTAAAGAGCCCCTCTTCACGCCAAGTGGCGTATATGGCATATGGTGTTAGTGACCATAAATTTTACAGACCTTCAGAACATGATAATGAGTTACGTAAAGAGTATATAAAATGGAATACAGCGAAGAGAATTATTACAGAGAAGATATTAACTGTACAGATGACGAATATTTGACAAAACTACTCTCGGCTTAGTTACTAAAGTTGCCCATTACACCCTTCAAATAATCCTTTCTGTTATAACACACAACCATCTATAGTATTAATAATAGCGGTTTAAAGAAATCACCCAAAGTTACTGACGTTTTCAGCTTTGCTAACAGGGGTGCTTATGTGTAAAATGACGTTAGCCATTTATAGCTCGCATAACTGAAGACGTCACAACTTTGGGTGATTAGGGATTTCCTTTTTACCTCGCAGGCCTTAGTAAAAATATATATGGTTGTGTATAACCCCTCTCGGGTAAGTTGAAGGAAATTTTATTTTAAAATAGAACCGATTATTTTATTAAATTATTAAACATTTTAATTACCGTGAGCTGTGTGTCTCATCCGTTTTGATCCTGCTTCGATATCCCGCTTGTTTACGATGAATGATGATATCGTATGACAGGGAACAGTTGGCTGTGTTCACTTTCTGCGCGGTTTCGCCTTATGTCTTTTGGCGTGTGCTGAGACTGCTACGATGGGGACTACAGTTACCTTTCTTTGTTTGGGAGATGAGTTGGTAATTCGGATGATTCCACTGGCACGGGCGGTTGAGCAATTATGGATTTTAATTCGTTTACTGTGATGCCGAGGCCTTCCATAACCAATAACCAATAACCAATAACATTTTAATTAGTTTTTTAAAAAAAACCTGCCTGGATAACACAGATTATTAAACGAAAAAATATCTCTCTCTCTCTGCGATCAGGACTCAATCAGAGTAGGATTCCAGACACTCACATGAAGTCAGCTGTCAGGTTAAGTGTGTTGACCCCCACAGACGGAACATCACATTTAGAGTCTGCCAGATCCACTCTGATTGAACACCCGTTAAAGACGTTGCACTGTGTTCTGTGCCAGTGGCCCAGTGCATCCGATTTCAGCCAGCATTTTATTCAGGTTTGCTTTCAGGTTGCCTTTGATTGTCCCGAATCTTCCTGCAAGGCAGCAGATTGTCTTTTCTGTAGGGGGATTCTGTCCTTAGGTGGTCTTCCCTCCCAGGTTTACGAGCACCATCTGCCCGAGTCACTAGAGGTGACTAACACATACATGCACACACAAAGATATGAGATGTGACTAACACAGACATGCACACAACGATACGAGACATGACTAACACCTACACACATCAAGATATATGACACATGACTAACATAGACATGCACATAAAGATATAAGATATGACTAACATAGGCATGCACACACAAAGATATGAGATGTGACTAACATAGCCATGCACACACAAGGATATGAGATGTGACAAACACAGACATGCACACACAAAGGTATGAGATATGACTAACATAAACATGCACACCAAGATATGAGATATCCCTAACCTAGACATGCACACACGAAGATATGACACATGGCTAACACAGATACACTCTTAGATATGAAATATTACTAAACTCAGACTCACATAAAGATATGAGACATGAATAACACGGACACACCAAGATATGAGATATGACTAACATGACACACACCAAGATATGAGCCATGGCTAGCACACGCACACACAAAAGCTAAGATTTGAGCCACGACTAGCACAAAAACACACCAAGATATGAGACATGACTAGCACAGAAACACATTAAGATATGAGCCATGGCTTCACGAAAAAACACCAAGAAATGAACCAAGTCTAGCACATAAACACATTGAAGTATCCATATGCTTGGATTTGTTGTAGTCTGCAGACTCTTCTTAACGTGGGGATGGTCGACATACGAGTCACAGGTCCCGATTAACTGTTCACAGGTTTCGTTCAAACAGTTGTCCGGAGATTTGAGAGCAGTCTGACCCGTAGAACGTTCCCGTGCATGCACAGTTCCCGGTTGACTGTTCCCAGGTGTCGTTGAAACAGTTGTCTGGACATTTGATGGACAAAAAATCTAAACCACAATAAAGGTAGCGCGAGTAGATTCAGCGACCCAAAGCTGATAAAGCTCTCTTTCATTTTATTTCTCAGTAAAAGTTTCTGAGAAAGCCAGGGTCAAAACAGACTGGGTAACGGATCGTTACAGTCCCTCCTGAGAAAATCAGTTAAAACAGATTGGCTAATGGATCGTTACAGTCCCTCCCGAGAAAATCAGTTAAAACAGACTGGCTAACGGATCGTTACAGTCCCTCCCGAGAAAATCAGTTAAAACAGACTGGCTAACGGATCGTTACAGTCCCTCCCGAGAAAATCAGTTAAAATAGACTGGCTAACGGATCGTTACAGTCAATCCCGAGAAAATCAGTTAAAACAGACTGGCTAACGGATCGTTACAGTCAATCCCGAGAAAATCAGTTAAAACAGACTGGCTAACGGATCGTTACAGTCAATCCCGAGAAAATCAGTTAAAACAGAATGGCTAACGGATCGTTACAGTAAATCCCGAGAAAAACAGAGTTAGAACAGACTAGTTAACGGATCGTTCTAGTCCCTATGAAGGTGGATATCTGTTGGTTTAGAATACCACATTGCACTTCCGCGAGGATGGACATGTTCCTATTCCTCCAACAGTTCCCTATAAATCAAGAAAGTCAATGTAGACCTCCACATCATCGTTCTATGTCTAAGGGCTAACAGAAAGTTCGACCCCGTAACATTAAAAAAAACAAACAAACTAACTTTTGACTCCACGCATAATCAATCAATATCTGAACACATCTTACACAATCTTTGCGAACAGTGCTTGCTTGCTTAGTTTCGCCCGATGACTAAAGTATTCTAGAGTATTCCTAGACTGTAGAATTCCTCTTCGTCAACCGCCCTTAAAAGGACGTTAAGTGGACGTATCTGCGTTATGTTGTGGTTTGCAGTATAACTGTTATATTTGCGCCTTTCGGCCCAACACATCCGACTTCAGCACGACATTTTTGAGTACCGGGTTGTCTTCCCTCTTCGATCCCTGCTCGCTTGGGCAGACTAGACAGGTTAGTCTGTTACTAGAGGCACCGTGGAAAGGTGGAGCAGGGTCTGGATGGTTTTGTTTCGCCGATCCTGGCGCAAGCTGTGGGTCGCTGACAACTTCCAGCTCTGGTGCTGGGAAACGCGCCTTCGCCTATTGATGATGGTAGTAAAGGTATTTTGATTTAATATTTTTTATAATTAGTAATACCATCTGTATACCCAAATATATATATTTTGTAGGGACTGATAAACGGTAGATCGGCAACTTTCGGTCCGGTAACGGAAAAGGTCAAGTAGTGAATTTCCCTCATTGTCGGAAGTTACCGGAACAGACCGAAGGTCGATCAAAGCTATTCGGTTTTCTGAAACGAAATTGACATTCTTATATTTATCAAAACCACGCGGGACATTAGAGCAAAAAATCGAAGATTGTATCTCCCCTCGACGCCAACGCCAACATTCAATGAAGGAAGGATAGAAGAAGAAGCTTTGCGAACAGTAATATTAAAACTGTGCCCTTAGAAGATCTATTTTAGTCAACTGGTCTAAAGTCTAACATTGGTCTTGGATTGACGTAATTGAAGTTAATCTGTGTCGTTAATTGCTACGCGTGGAGCTGGGATATATTTCGGAAGAGATCTGAACACTTATGAACCAATGAACAATGAGGATGACCTGTCGACTAAACTAAGCTCAAATTTTGTCTACCATCTTGGTCTGATTTATTTAGGAAATGGAAATTAACGATGTGATACGCTAAGTGTAAGTAAGTAAATTAAGTAAAGAGCCCGGTCACACGAGGTGGCGTCTAGGGAATATGGTGTTAGTGACCATAATTTCTACAGACCTTCGGCGCATGATTTTTGGGGTAATGTGGTCGGTATTACGCCCATACAGCTTTACTTTCCCAGAAAAAATTCCGGTACCCATTTAAGGCTGGGAGAACCCGGAAGCCGTCGACCAAGATCGAACCCGCTGCAAAGTGTAAATACGGAAGTTATATTGAGATCACACTCTTTAGAACAATAATATTCATTATCCGTTTACCGTGCTCCAATAATCCAAATTCGCCACCACTAAAGTACACAACATTCTCATCTAAGCATTACTGAGAACTGCGTATTACTAAATCTCTATCATAATAGTACAAGGGATCTCAATCTTGACATAATTACATAACAACATGTCCAATTTTTCTCATTCTATTCTATTCTATTCTATTCTATTCTATTCTATCCATGGAATCAGTTTCACAGCAGTTAGGAAATCCTCATATTCTATCCATAATTTGTCACAGCATTTCCCAGAATGCATCGATAAATTCCGTTCACAAGTCCGCACCGTGCACGTCCTACTCGAGCATACAGGCGACGATTTCAAAGCTCCTGAGTTGCCTCTTACGACATGCATGACAGGTAACAGTGGCTCTGTTCTTTTCTCCCTTCACCGTGGGGGTTCTGATAGCCACACTGTGTAATCTTCTAATTATTGCAGTACAACATACCCAATCCTCTTTAATGACAGTACAGCATATGGCAATCACCTCATTATTGCAGTACAACATACCCAATCCTCTTTAATGACAGTACAGCATATGGCAATCACCTCATTATTGCAGTACAACATACCCAATCCTCTTTAATGACAGTACAGCATATGGCAATCACCTCATTATTGCAGTACAACATACCCAATCCTCTTTAATGACAGTACAGCATATGGCAATCACCTCATTATTGCAGTACAACATACCCAATCCTCTTTAATGACAGTACAGCATATGGCAATCACCTCATTATTGCAGTACAACATACCCAATCCTCTTTAATGACAGTACAGCATATGGCAATCACCTCATTATTGCAGTACAACATACTTGTCCCAGAATTTAGTTTAGTAAATATAAAAATAGAAGTTAATATATTACACTAAAGGAAAAGTAATTTTAGAATTTAAAAGACAGGTAGGCTGGTTGTCTGTCCGGAGAGTTGTAACGACAATTCCGCTCAGGTCGTGCGTGGCCAAGTGATCAGGTGTTAACTAAATGGCAAGGTTCATTGTGTGTAAAAAACAAATCTGCAGGGGCTAGCCATCGAAGATGACAGAAGTATGAGAGAGTGAGAAGATATACAGATAAGACGATGTCAACACCAAGTATGAGGCATCAAGATACAGAGCTAGATATCTATTCAATATGCAGACTTAAGTAACACAAGAAACTGAGAGATGTATAGTTAAGATAGCTTGATAATGTGGAACGCTTTGGTTTGCCTCGGATAATGTGGTTCAGACCTAGAGCTTCGAATACTGGAGTTAAGTTGAAACTGAGTTGCAGTTTCCAAGAAATGTTTATTCTAGGAAAATATGGAGGGTATTGAAGTTATATTGAGATCTTGACACTGATGTTTTATATAGCATGCAACATTCAATAAATATATGGAGAGCTGGACTATTTGAGACATTGGTGTTTTATATAGCATGCAACGTTTAATAAATATATGGAATGGCTGAACTGTTTGAGACACTGAAGTTGTATATAGCATGAAGCGTTCAATAAATATATGGAATGGCTGGACTTGTTGAGACATTGAAGTTGTATATAGCATGCAACGTTCAATAAATATATGGAGAGCTGGACTGTTTCAGACACTGAAGTTGTATATAGCATGCAACGTTCAATAAATATATGGAATGGCTGAACTGTTTGAGACACTGAAGTTGTATATAGCATGAAGCGTTCATTAAATATATGGAATGGCTGAACTGTTTGAGACACTGAAGTTGTATATAGCATGAAGCATTCAATAAATATATGGATGGCTGGACTTGTTGAGACATTGAAGTTGTATATAGCATGCAACGTTCAATAAATATATGGAATGGCTGGACTGTTTGAGACATTGATGTTGTATATAGCATGCAACGTTCAATAAATATATGGAGAGCTGGACTGTTTAGGACAATGAAGTTGTATATAGCATGCAACGTTCAATAAATATATGGAATGGCTGGACTGCTTCAGACACTGAAGTTGTATATAGCATGCAACGTTCAATAAATATATGGAGAGCTGGACTGTTTCAGACACTGAAGTTGTATATAGCATGCAACAATTAATAAATATATGGAGAGATAGACTGTTTGAGACAATGATGTTGTATATATATCACGCAACGTTCAATAAATATATGGAGAGTTGGACTGTTTGAGACAATGATGTTGGATATATATCACGCAACGTTCAATAAATATATGGAGAGCTGGACTGTTTGAAACATTGATGTTGTATATATATCACGCAACGTTCAATAAATATATGGAGAGTTGGACTGTTTGAGACATTGATGTTGTATATATATCACGCAACGTTCAATAAATATATGGAGAGTTGGACTGTTTGAGACATTGATGTTGTATATATATCACGCAACGTTCAATAAATATATGGAGAGCTGGACTGTTTGAGACATTGATGTTGTATATATATCACGCAACGTTCAATAAATATATGGAGAGCTGGACTGTTTGAGACATTGATGTTGTATATATATCACGCAACGTTCAATAAATATATGGAGAGCTGGACTGTTTGAGACATTGATGTTGTATATATATCACGCAACGTTCAATAAATATATGGAGAGCTGGACTGTTTGAGACAATGATGTTGTATATATATCACGCAACGTTCAATAAATATATGGAGAGTTGGACTGTTTGAGACATTGATGTTGTATATATATCACGCAACGTTCAATAAATATATGGAGAGCTGGACTGTTTGAGACAATGATGTTGTATATATATCACGCAACGTTCAATAAATATATGGAGAGCTGGACTGTTTGAGACATTGATGTTGTATATATATCACGCAACGTTCAATAAATATATGGAGAGCTGGACTGTTTGAGACAATGATGTTGTATATATATATCACGCAACGTTCAATAAATATATGGAGAGCTGGACTGTTTGAGACATTGATGTTGGATATATATCACGCAACGTTCAATAAATATATGGAGAGCTGGACTGTTTGAGACATTGATGTTGTATATATATCACGCAACGTTCAATAAATATATGGAGAGCTGGACTGTTTGAGACATTGATGTTGGATATATATCACGCAACGTTCAATAAATATATGGAGAGCTGGACTGTTTGAGACATTGATGTTGTATATATATCACGCAACGTTCAATAAATATATGGAGAGCTGGACTGTTTGAGACATTGATGTTGGATATATATCACGCAACGTTCAATAAATATATGGAGAGCTGGACTGTTTGAGACAATGATGTTGTATATATATCACGCAACGTTCAATAAATATATGGAGAGTTGGACTGTTTGAGACATTGATGTTGTATATATATCACGCAACGTTCAATAAATATATGGAGAGCTGGACTGTTTGAGACATTGATGTTGTATATATATCACGCAACGTTCAATAAATATATGGAGAGCTGGACTGTTCGAGCGGTTCTCCTAAGACCTTTACAAGTTTCCAGCGAGTTCGCCTCCATTTAATGGTGTTTCTGTCTAGCGCTGTCCAGACCAGTCTGTCTTAATAGATCACCTGGGCTAACCAAGCGTCGCAGGGCGACCTTCTTGCCACCAACATACAGGTTAATATCAAGGCCAGTGAAGTACATAGCTAGACCACGTGCGGAACGAGTAATAACTCAATACCAGTAAGATGAATATGCAATCTGCAATATGATAATCACTAAAGGGCACTTATGAATATACTGATTCATTTATAATCAGCATTATATATCAAAATATATAATATACTAACATCTTATCATCATTACAGTGCAACATTTCGAATCATCTCATCTTTACACAAGATATCTAAAACCCCTCGTTAATGTTTTATAACAAATGTGTTGCTTCACTTCCTGCAGTGAATTCAATGTTTGTTACGTTTCGTTATTATTGTCCCCATGCTGGACGCTATCATCTGATATGTAAATGAACATTTGTGTTGTTGCTCTTTTCCTGATAAATGTTTTTAGATTCCATATTTACTGTATCTCTAATGATCCTTTCGTGATTTGTATATGCAAATTTGTTAGGTCATGTCCCATCTTGCATTAATCGTGACCTTCAGCATGTTGAATCAATATTCATGATAACCGCCATTATCTTCCTATGTTTATACTGACCAGCCTGAGCAAACCAAAAAAAGATCTGTCCAGTCTTTTATTTTGTCTTCGTAAAGCTATTAATTTCATAGATAGATACAATAGTAAAAGAAAGCAACAAGAAATGTCTCAGTCTGAATAGTAAGAAAACAGAAGTAATGGTCATATCGAAGAAACAATCATCACCAGGATGCAGCATACAAATAAAATGACAAATTTGAAAAAAGTGCAACATCTGAAATACTTGGGCACAATAATAACATCAGATTGAAGATGCACCACAGAAATAAAAAGCAGAATAGCTCAGGCCAAAGTAGCATTTCAGAAAATGAAAAATATCTTATGCAACAAGTCTATGTCAATAAAAATGAGAAAGAGAGTTCATCGGTGCTATATAGAACCAATTCTGACCTATGGAAGCGAATCATGGACAGCAGACAAACAAATGAAAAGACGATTAGTGGCCACAGAGATGGGATTTCTCAGAAGAATGTTGAAAATTCACTGGACAGCTAAAAAGACTAATGAGGAAATTCTCAAAGAGGCCAACACAAAAAAGGGAGCTCATAAAAACATCAGAAAGATACAATCAATATTTTTCGGGCACATCATGAGAAGAGGAAAGTTGGAATACTTGCAACTGGCAAAATAAAAGGAAAGATAGATCGTGGACGGCAAAGAGAGAAAATACTGGATAGCTTGGTGTCATGGCATGGAAAACAGTCAACAACAGAACTGATACGATGCATTGTAGATAGAAGAAAGTGAAGGGACATGATCGCCTACGCCAACCGATATGGCACATGATGATGATGAACTCTATTAAGCGATGCCAGCAAAATACTCTTGCAGATCATAATGAAGAGGATGGCTAGGAAACAATAATTATATATAGTTCATGCAGGTTTCAGAAATAGTAAGAACACAGAGGACCACATCTTTAACATAGTAAAAAGTAAAGTACCCCCGTCACGCCAAGTGGCGTATAGGGAAATATGGTGTTAGTGACCTTATATTTTACAGACCTTCAGCACATTATTTTTGGGGTAATGTGGTCGGTATTACGCCCGTGCTGCTTTACTTTCCCAGAAAAATTCCGGTACCCATTTAAGGCTGGGTGAATCCGGAAGCCGTCGGTTGGGATCGAACCCTACCCCTTGTCCTTTGTGGTCCAGTTCACTAACTATTGAGCTATCCACATCTTTAACATAAGAAACATTTTTGGGAAGCATAAGGAGCACATTTAACTGCATATTTGCTTCATTGATTACAGCAAGGCTGTTGATTGCGTACAACACAAGAAGCTGTTGAACATCCTGAGATATATAGACTTTCGAACACACCTAATACAACTTATCGAATCCTATATCACGAACAGCAAACAGCTATCAGAATAGCAGTCAAAACATCAGATTGGTTTGAAGTACTAAAAAAGAGTGAGGCTGAAACGCATCGTCTCTCCATACATGTTCAACATCTATGTAGAGAACATCATAAGAAATATAAAAAAACGATGATAGATTTGTGAAGACCGACCCTTTTATAATACATGGCAACATAATGGCACAGTCCTCCTCACAAACAGTGTAAAAGGATTAAGGAGACAAATGAATGTATTAAAATACACGTGAATAGCAAAACCTCTTTCTAAACCAGAAGTGGGCAACCTACGGCCCGTGGGCCAGAACCGGCCCGCCAAGCTATTTTGATCGGCCATTGTGCTTGATTTAAAAATTACTATACACTCCATTACCTGAGCTAAAAACACAAACAAACAATAAATATATCATAAAAGTAACACATAAATGCACACACATTCAGGACTCGTTAAAAAAAAAATAATTCCTTTAACAAATTCGCCAAAACGAAATAATTTTTATAATATTTTGATCTGTTCTATGATGTTCGTGTCACAACAGGTAAAAGTCATAGCTTTTGGGTGTGGATAATAGTATTTTTATCGCCGAGACTTTTATTCGAAGACAATCCTGCGTCAGATCAAATGGACTGTATATCTTTAACATTAGCATCAGTTTTGGTAGGGGTTACGAGTTGCGGTGGTGGACGGATATTACGTAATTTGTAACTAAATAGCAATATATTTAACATTAATAACCGGCAGTCACCATTTAGTTACACACTGGCACTATTAAGCAAAATGAGGAAAGTAGATACATATTTTTGTACTTTTAAGTAAAAATTAATTATTTCTTTATTCTGTATCGCGATAATCTCGTGTGTTTAATAAGTTATGAAAATATGTCGATCCTTAAAGAATACAACCTGAGATGCCACTTCCAATCCAAACATTGAAAGTTGTAGATCACTGGAAGGACAAGTTAGGTAAGAGAAAATTGCACATTTGGAAAAGCCCTTGGAAGATCAACAAAGTGTGTTTTACAATGTAAATAACTGTTCAAAGAATGCTGTTTGTATGAGCTTTATAATTAGTGACAAAATAGGAAGTGTTTGAAACCAATTTCCGATCAAGAATTTGTGAAAGAGTGATTCGAAGCAGCTCATTCATTTCACCAAATAAGTGTATTACGTCCACCTGTCGGAAGACGCGTAGATGACATAGTGACACATTTTAAAAAGGCTTAAAAGGGTGCACGGATGTGGCATTCTCCGTTGCCTTAGATGAGTGAATGGATGTGATATACACAACGCAGTTAGTGTTCTTTATTAGGGAAATTCTTTAACATTATGGAGGACACATTAGCGTTACAACTACTCTAAGGCGGTGACATTTTCAAAGCACAGGAGCTCGCTCTTAAAAAATTTGGATTAAACTGTGACAGGCTTTGTGGAGTGACAATAGACCAGCCGTGACTGGTCAATATTCAGACCTGGTTGACAAAATAAAATTCCACTTATTACTATATATCGAATTAGGGCATCTTCATGTTTCATTCTTACATTGCATTATTCACTAATAAAATATGTGCGCCAACGCGTTTAAATTTACTGACGCATCGTGTCAATTGAGGTATCGTGTCAATTTTATGAAAGCAAAAGGCACCAACCATCATCAATTCCAAGAATTCCTTCATCTGTCAATTTAGAACATCTCTATCTGCTTTACTATTGTGAGGTCAGCTGGTTAAGTCAAGGGGATATGCAGACAAGATTTTATGACTTACGTGCTGAATTATTAGAACTTTTCATTGACATGAAGGGTAATCCAAAGAATCCTCAATGGATCTTCTAGCTAGCGTTTGTGTTTTATATGACTCAACATTTTAATGACCTTAATCTCAAGTTACAAACACAAGGATAACTGGTACACGAACTCTGCGAGCATATCAAAACTTTCCAGAAAAAAAAAATTAAACTGTGGGAGAATACCCTGCGAGAAGGAAATATTAAGTCTCTAATAAGTTTTTAAGAGCAGAAGAAATCTCTTATTAATTTCATCAGCTTTATATTGACGCTATTAATAATATATACTGACAGTTCGTGGAACGTTTCAAAGATTTCCTGCACAATAAACTAGTTTAGAATATTTCTCAACACCATTTGATATCGATGTAAATGCTGCTCCAGCAGAAATACAAATCGTAGTTATTTATTTGCAAGAAAAAACATTATGAAATCAAAGTGGTGGGACTCGAAGATACTGGACTTCTATACATCTTATTTCACGCGTGAACAATATCCAAAGATCACATCAGATGCCCCCAAAATTATGTCAATGTTTTGTTGACTTTTGTTTGTGAATATATATTTTTTTTCATGACAACGAACTAAATCAAAAATAAGAAATCGATTAACTGACCGAAATTTAGAAAACATACTTCGCATTACTGTTAGTCAAATGCCACCAAACATGGACAACTTTTTGGGTGAATATCAGATACAACTCTCTCATTAAACAAGTTATCTTTCTATTTATAATTTATTATTGAATTCAACCCCTACCCCGCCTTGTCTATCTCACCTCTCTCCCTTTCTTTTCACTCTATTACATTGCAATCGCTTTTGAATACAAATTAGGTCTTTTATATAATGGATTCTTTAGGTGGCACTATCTGCTCCTCGGCGTCTTCATAGTTTTCATATCTGTCCCTCTGCGTCTTCATAGTTTTTATATCTGCCCCTCGGCGTCTTCATAGTTTTTATTGTCTGCCCCTCGGCGTCTTCATAGTTTTTATACCCGCCCCTCGGCGTCTTCATAGTTTTCATATCTGCCCCTCGGCTTCTTCATAGTTTTCATATCTGCCCCTCGGCTTCTTCATAGTTTTTATATCCGCCCCTCGGCGTCTTCATAGTTTTTATTGTCTGCCCCTCGGCGTCTTCATAGTTTTTATATCTGCCCCTCGGCTTCTTCATAGTTTTCATATCTGCCCCTCGGCGTCTTCATAGTTTTCATATCTGCCCCTCGGCGTCTTCATAGTTTTCATATCTGCCCCTCGGCGTCTTCATAGTTTTCATATCTGCCCCTCGGCGTCTTCATAGTTTTCATATCTGCCCCTCGGCGTCTTCATAGTTTTCATATAAGTCTTTAGGTAATAAAACGACCCCTGATCTAAACGTACAGAAAACTAAGATAATGTACATTATCAAAACAAAAAGGCAACTCAAGATCATCATAAACAGTGACGAACTTGAAAGCTTAGCAAACTATGAATTTCTGTGATCCGTAGTAACTAACAATGGAATTGCCAGATAGAGATAAAAAAGATAGCAATAGCACCACAAAAATTAAAAGCCAGGAAGAACATGTGGCACAATAAAAGCAAGGCAGGAAGCATACAATTAGTGAGACATATATCTTCTCGAATGCAGCATATGGTTGAGAATCATGGACAATTTCGCAAACAGCAAGGAAGAAAATTGATTCATTAAATAATCATGAAACAAAATGCTACAGACAAATCCTTAAGATACTTTGGATGATGAGGCGTACTAAAAGACTTAAACGTTAAAAATAACTGGCTTATAAGCACAATTCTACAGAAGAAATTAAATTATTATTACCACGTCAGAAGACACAACGGGCTGGAAAGAACAATGATGAAATGTATGGTTTCTGTGCGACGCATCAGGAGCAGACCAAGAAGATGGTTTCAAGACATCAAGGAGACCTTGAATATGACAAAAGAGAAGAAGTGACAGATCTGGCTTGTGACAAAGATTCTTTCAGACGGACTAAGGTAAATGCAGCGTTCTTCAAAGAACAAGCGAAATGATGATAATGATTAAGATTATTACTTCTTTTCTGTCGGACTCTCTCTCTCTCTCTCTCTCTCTCTCTCTCTCTCTCTCTCTCTCTCTCTCTCTCTGACCTGGAGATTGACCTCTGCTAGACCTGCAGTTTGTGGCATGTGTAGAAAAATCTTCAAATGTTTGGTATCTAGTCGACCTTCAATTAACTAATCTTTTGCCCTTCAACTTTTCCTAGCCTCACCATGTTTTCACTTTGATAAACTTAAAATGTATATGTACGGAGCATCTGAATTTTATGGATGATATTCGCATTTGAAGTTTTGCTATTTTAGTGGTTGATTTCTTTGTAGAAACAATTTTACTGATACAGGCAGCTTAAAACTATGTTTTTCCCTTTACAACAGGTGGTGAAGACTACAGATGTTGAATGTTGCGGTAGCTCGCTGGTTAATTACTTCTTACTTTAATTTCAACAATCGAACCTTCTTAACAGCATCAGTTTTATGTTTAGTTTTCTGTTGTTTTCTTACTGTAGCTTCATTAACTGTTTTCTTATGAAATAGCGCTTGGTAAATGACGTTATCATAACATACTGTGTCGTTACTTATCTCCGTCTTATCTAAATGACTATCTCTGAATGACCTCAAAATGGTTATCCGCATCATTAATAATCTTCTCCTTATCAAAATGGCACATATTAGATGACTTTAACGTAACTTCCTGTATTATTAATTATCTCTTCTTTATCCAAATTCCTATCACTAAATGACCTCACGATGCCTTCTTCGTCAATAGTCTCTGTCCTCAAGGTACAAACAACTTATTAATATCTTGCCATATTTCTTATTGCAATGAAGCTGAAAAAAAAAATAAAAATTTGCAACGAATATCTCCTTTTCACTTTAATGTCACACTTAATTTGTCCAGATTTAACAGTCGCCTTCTAACATGTTTCAGAAGCGTGAGGTTTCTCATGTGGTTACAAAAGACTAGTAATTTCTTTCTACTATTTACACGTGCCAATTTAACTTCTATATGCTCGGAGTTTTCTTGCTATTTAGCCCATTCTAATTTCTCACTTCAAATGCGAGAGAAAAAAAAAGGCCGTATCAAGATTTAGAACTGGCTATAAACATGGAAAACCCACCATTTAAAGTGTCTACTTGCACCGTTTAATGCAATGTTAGTCTCTGGCGGCTTGCCATCATCAATCATGTTGACTAATTAATTAAGTTGACTCGGTTCTTGATAACGTTATCGACTGTCAAGGTTTTATGAGTATTATCGGGATTTGTTACAAGTAATCGTAGATAAAAATTTCTAGCGCAAATATAATCGGATCAATGGATATTATTAATAAAGCAACCGGATTTTAAATATGTTCTGTACAATAAGTAGGCTGGTTTCATTTGGGTTGCATTTCAGGGAATTTTTCATTTCCGTCGTTTTCGTTTTTTTTCACCTTTTTCGTCTTCTTATTCTGCATTTACTTGACTACTACTGCTACTTTTTTATCTCGATCTTAAGAGAGCATTGAGTAAGTGTAGCTGCATTGTGATACAGTTGATATCAAACAGCAACATCGGTCCACTACGCTCAACTTCAGCATATTTATTTTCATATATCCGGATTTACCTTCCATTTTTGGTCCCTGTACACTAGGCCAGAATTATTATTTTGGTATAGAGCCGTCGCCGATAGGTGGATTAAGATCTTGATCGATTCTATTTCACCGATCCTGACTCAAGCATTCAGCTATGGATTGTTTTGAACTCACTCAAGAATTTACTCTTAAAGAAATTAGAAAAGGTGGAGAGTAGGTAGGAAGTTGTTGCGTTCGCCAGCTTTCATCTCTGTCGAAGTCCCTAGAGACTAGGAACTGAATTTTTCGTGTTCATCCATTTTTCCTTGGCAGCCGTGTGCACAGGGGTCCCTCGCCGCACATGCAGATAACTCCGACTTCGGAGGTACTCATGTTTTTTCTGTCGATGAGTAACTGACGTTTCAAGCCGGGCCTCGCTGCTGAGACGAGGGTTGGTTGCCGCAGAGAGAAATCATAAATAAAAATCCCAACTGTAGCCGAGATTTGAACCTACAACCTCTCTGTCCCGAGGCCGGGGTCTTGCCTCGAGACCAACAAGTCCCCCGTGGACTTGGAATATGAGGAAACTGCAACAAGGAACACTTTTCATGCATAGCCTTCAATGGTTCCCGCCGCCCATCCACCATATACCCCGAAGCCCACGTCCTCCCGAAAATGTTGACCGTCTTTAAAAACATATAGCGTTTGATGATGTTAGGCCATCGTTGTTGACTCCAATTCCGAACATACCAAAAGGGGGACTGGTTGGTATCAAGGCAAGACGTCGGACTCGAGACAGAGAGGTTGTGGGTTCAAATCCTGGCTGCATCAGTTGGCATTTTTATCTATGATTTCTCTCTGCAGCAACCACCCCTGGTCTCAGCAGCGAGGCCCGGCCTGAAACGTCAATTACTCATCGACGGAAAAAATATGAGTACCTCCGAGGACAGAGTTATCTGCCCGTGCGGCGAGGGACCACTGTGGACACGGCCGCCAGGGAAAAATTGATTAACACGCAAAATTCAGTTCCTAGTCTCTAGGGACTTCGTCAGAGGTAAAAGATGGCGTACGGAAAAAAAAAATTCAGAATCTGTACATAAATGGCGACTGAACTGGCAACGCAACTTGTATTCTCATAACCTCAGTACCTCCCTACTTCCTTCCAACTCTTGTCCTATCACCCAACCCCACAGAAAGCGCATGTTTATAAACTAGTGCCTTTTTATACTACATGGATATTCTATGATCTGTTATTTTATGCCTGACAGCGTCGAGGGCAAGTGGAGTAATCTTGACAGAGCTACCTGAGTACCTCCCTACTTCCTTCCAACTCTTGTCCTATCGCCCATCCCCACAGAAAGCGCATGTTTATAAACTAGTGCCTTTTTATACTACATGGCTTTACTATGATCTGTTATTTTATGCCTGACAGCGTCGAGGGCAAGTGGAGTAATCTTGACAGAGCTACCTGAGTACCTCCCTACTTCCTTCCAACTCTTGTCCTATCACCCAACCCCACAGAAAGCGCATGTTTATAAACTAGTGCCTTTTTATACTACATGGATATTCTATGATCTGTTATTTTATGCCTGACAGCATCGAGGGCAAGTGGAGTAATCTTGACAGAGCTATACGGTTTCTTTTATTTTAAAGTTGTTTGTGTTGCATATAGAAAGTTGCTACTCTGTTGGGAGTTATTTATTCTAATAATTTAGTTGTTGGAACTGATTATAATTAATGCTTAATTTTGGACATTGTTAATGACTAGTATGTTTTATGTCTAAAGAATTGATTTTCCTTCTTATGGACGTAGCTGAAAGTTGATGACACACCTCTTCTTTTAATATATTTATTCTTGATTTCATCCAGTTTTGACACACACAGCATTCTTTTAAACCATTCTATTTCTGTCATTATTTTTAAGCTTCTGTCTTATGATTATTATGTCCATGATTGACACCGACAGTACTATGTTGGAACTGTATTTAAAACGCTCCATTTTCTTTTTACATCAATCATCTCGTATTATCGTCCATTTATTTTGATTCAGCATCTGCTCTCTCTCTCTCTACTTTAGCATCTGTTTTTCTGTTTTACTATATTTGTTTTTACAAATATGGTAAATTATACACGTTCTTCAACTCACAGTTTGTCAAAATAGGTCTTTGCTTTTGTTACATTTCTCTAGTTGCATGTCATAAAAGAGGGTAGTATGTTCCGTAACAGATAATATCGTTTGGTAAATGAAGTAATCCTTTCAACAGTTTGTTTTGTGTACGCTAGATTCATACCTCTAGCGAGGTCGCCAGGGACAGAAGTTTGCATGACTATCACTTGTTCCCTACTTTACACACTGGCAACCATGTACTTAGGTATCCCCCGCCATTCAAGCAGATATTCAATATCAGAAGCACTCTCATGTTGTCGTCGAGAGTTTTCACGTTTTGAGTAGATGTTTTTATACTATTATTTTTACCCTGGTTGCAGCAACTTTTGGCCCTTTTCTTTTTTCGATTTCCAGCTAACAATAGAACTTTAATGTGCACAAATTGCAAACTTCTGTTTTTTCGCCGTTTTTCGAAAGGAATAGACACTACCCAGAAACCAGGGCAATGTTAAGAACGGATTCGATTTTTTTATTTAAAAAAAGTTATTTTACACCGCCGAGGTGAATATAGATGCACTGTAGATAGAAGATTGTGGAGGGACATGATCACCTACGCCAACCGGTATGGCACATGATGATGATGATGAGGTGGATATGGAACCCGGGACCTTCTTGTCCAGAAACCGACGTCTTACCTCTAGCCCACCAAGTCTCCCTCCCCCTCCCCTCTCTTTTCGGCAGTAATAGGCGACACCATTTGAAGATAAGAACCAGTGATCTTTCTCTATGTTATTACCCTTCCCAATGAAGATCCATGTACACATCTATCAGTTCGGTCGAATGTGTACATGAGATCATTTTCTTGAAGGCTTTACTTTGTGTGTTCGCTAAACATTACTCGTTTGATGCATCTTTGTGTAACTAAGAATATCACTAATTTTAAGAGAAATTATTTGTGAAAACCCTTTCGACTATCTACATGCCTCATTCTCTCTAATCCCTTAACATGTTCCAGTCTGTTGTGAAGGTGTTGTGCCTACTATATACAGAAGAATTATATCAATTGACGTTGATCAATTATGTAACGTTTTGATAAGCTAAATTAAAACATAAGTTAACAGGGTTGAAATGTTCAAGACTGCTGAGTCCGACAGCTATAATAATAAGAACAAAATTGAGAATGAGAGACGGCAACACAAACAGCTGTAAGAGAGATGTGTAGTTCCTCAGATATGACTACAACATCTGATTGCAGAATATAACGGGGAGAGCGGGTTGCCGAATCGATAACTTGTCGAGCTCCGAAGCAGAAAATCGCGGGTTCGAATCCTGGTATTGTCAAGTTTTCTTTTCTATCGGGGTTGAAATAAAACATAGATCAGAACTCCTTGTTGCGACTACACTGGACAAGCGGTCTTTATTATTCTGTTTTTAACAACCCCCCACCCCCACACCCCGGCAGACCCCAGTAATTGGAAAATGTCGTAAAGATAGTCGAATATGAGACAAGTTGAGATCAAAGATAGTGAATCGTGAAGTATTGGGGCAATTAAAGAGGAAATCGAAAATACTGGATTTTTTTTTTTTTTTACATTTCATTTTTAAAATGACGTCGAATATAACTTGTGAGTAATAAATGATGTCGAATATAACTTGTGAGTAATAAATGACGTCGAATATAACTTGTGAGTAATAAATGATGTCGAATATAACTTGTTAGTAATAAATGACGTCGAATATAACTTGTGAGTAATAAATGACGTCGAACATAACTTGTGAGTAATAAATGATGTCGAATATAACTTGTTAGTAATAAATGACGTCGAATATAACTTGTGAGTAATAAATGACGTCGAACATAACTTGTGAGTAATAAATGACGTCGAATATAACTTGTTAGTAATAAATGATGTCGAATATAACTTGTTAGTAATAAATGACGTCGAATATAACTTGTGAGTAATAAATGACGTCGAACATAACTTGTGAGTAATAAATGACGTCGAATATAACTTGTGAGTAATAAATGACGAAGAGTTGAAGATGATATTTGATTTAAAATGATCAAGGTAATATATGAGCAAAAAAACGACAATAAGTGATCTCAGTCTTTATTTCCTCAGTTCTCTTTTCGTGTAATATATGTTGCTTTCTTTTGCTGTCGGGTTTTCATTGTGTTTCTAGCATCTGCATCCTTTTAGAGTACGCACTCTCGGATTTTCTCTTGCCTCACTATGTGGCCAAACAAATATGTTGTTTCTTTATGATTTTTACTTTCTGATTTATCTTCTTAAAAAAAAAATGTTAAAAAGCGACAAAATAAAACAATAAAGTTTAATCACATAAATGTAATAAAATATTGAAGCAACATTTGATGAAGAAACAAATATTACATATTTTATTTTTAAAGATACAAAATTGATCTGTTATTCCAAAAAACTATTCAGAATATGATTAATTTCCACGTTATGTTTTTATTTTCTGATCTCGTTTCCATTTGTCCTATAATAACGACAAAATAATAGTTTGACGTGTTTAGCTTGTTATTTCTCAACTGTGTGTGTTTTCCTTTGTGGCTATTTTAAAAACTCTTTCTAAGGTTCAAATAAATATTGCAGGATTTACGGAAACACTAATGGCAGCCACATATACAAATACTGACTTTAAGACTGTCATACACATCGACTTAAGTTCCAAAATCCACACTAAGGGGATTCCAATGATCATGGTTTGTGCGGCATAAACAGGCTAGACAAAACCATTGGTGAATGAACCTGCGAGTGACTACGGACAATCCAGTCACAGAAAAAAAAATTTGATACAAATCTGGATTTGGAAAGCTCGTGGGTCTGGAGTGATTGATGTTTTACGAGAGTGAACTACAAACTACTAATGCACTGTAGCAAAATCAACGGCAACCAGACTACAAAATAAAGCTTATCTACGCACTGTAAGGTGTTTCTGTTTGCTATTTAAAGTGTACACACGTCATCTAGGGTATGTTACAACTGTATAATCTTTATATGTATAATCTTTTATGAACTGAAGCCCTTGAAATATGGATGTATAGAAGAATTGGTAGAATTGTTTGGAAAGAAAAGAAAACAAACGATGAAATCTTAAAACAACTGAAAATGAAAAGAGAACTTCTAAACACAATTCAAACAAAACAAATGCGATTTTTGGGCCATGGTCAAAGACACAACAGCCTAATAAAAGTAGTGTTGGAGTGGAAAATACAAGGTAAAAGAGGCAGTGGCAGACAAAGACTAATATGGACGTGTAACATCAAAAGATAGACAAATCAGCCTATGACAATCTGCACCATTAAAGCAAGAGACAGACCAGAATGGCGTGTCATGGAAGCCAACCTTCGTTGCGGAGATGGCACTCGATAATGATGAACCTTTATACACACAATGTAAGATATTTTATATCTGTATAACGTTTATACACGTATATCGGGAAAGAGAGACGTATAAAAAAAAAGCTAAATTAGCACATGAGAGTATAGGATTAGAGCTATGGCGTGATATTTTTTTTCGTACGCCAGCGTTTATATCTGACGAAGTCCCTAGAGACTAGGAACTGAATTTTGCGTGATAATCCATTTTTCCCTGGCAGCCGTGTGCACAGGTGTCCCTCGCCACACAGGCAGATAACTCCGTCTTCAGAGGTACTCATATTTTTTCCATCGATAAGTAATTGACGTTTTAAGCCGGGCGTCGCTGCTGAGACCAGGGTGGTTGCCTCAGAGAGAAATCCCGGCGTCTACCTCGAGTCCAACCAGTTCCCCTCAATGGCGTGATTTAGCACGGACTCGGAGATTGCACGATGACTCGAAGGGTAGAAAGAATGGGAGTTGAAGTATAGCAGTGCAGGAGATAAATTATAGTTTGCGCGTATCTTATTAAAGTGTTCCACAACAAAACAAGTCAAGCAAAGCTCAAAAAGTAGGTGTAGAAACATAGCGGGGGCGAAAACAAAAGAATGGATAACAGAAGCGCTAAAAGAAAAGTAAACATATAAACAGATTCTCATTGTAAACCAGTTGCGACGTTTTTTTTTTTTTTTTTTTTTAAATATTCCATATTATTTAAGAGAAAAGTTGAAAAATAAATATTGTGTTTTGATTATGTATTTTCTTCCTCTTCTTTCATTTCTCATCAGTTTGCGGTTTTGTGTGTGTGTGTGTGTGCTCTTCTGTTGGCTTCTGCTTTAAGTTTCATGATGTTGCTAATGTAGAACATGCTATTCTCGCAACTTTTATTAAAGGCTCGTTGTTTTGTGTTGTGACCTTTTTGCCCTATCACTTGGCCAAACCAGTTTGTCTGTTTTTTCTTTAGGTACATATAGCGAATATTACTCGTAGTTTTTTTTCTGTTTTTTTTTTTATATTTCTGTCCTTACATTTAAGATTATTCCCTGTCATGCGTCTTATTTGGGTAAAGATTTTTTTGTTGTTGTTGTTCTTGAATCTTGCGTCCAGAAAAGGTTTTATTGTAGAGTGCCCGTTTTGCCTGTAGTGCTTACTTTGAATTACTCTATTTTATTGCATATTTCATTGATCTATACGGGAGTAGGTCAGAGACCTTTGAACTTTACTAAGAATTAATTAGGGCTAAGGGTAGTTGTGCATCATTGTAAAGACACATTTTGCTTGAAATATTTCTCGCAAGTCTATGGCTCAACTGGTGTACCATTCTAGAAAAAAATTGGCGGAATTTTGATGCAGGTGTGTATCAAAGCGACAGATGTGTCTGTCAACACGTTTTGTATTTTGATTGGAAGGCGGTAAGGCGAGTGCCTGAAATTAGGTAGGATCTTGAATCCTTCTCCATGTATTCAACCATCGAGGTGATACACGTTTCCCATTGCTTCTTCACCTTCCAGGTGCTCTGATTTGTAGAACTCCTGAGAACTGCACCTCGAACGGTGTCTACACTTTAGGAAACAATCCTCAATTTATTTTTCACACGGCTACCCGCGCGCACCATGTGCACGTGACATGTTTCAACCAATAGTGTGCCTTTACACTGATACATATCATTCTCGCATCGATTAGAAATGTGCAAAACCTTTCTTTTACCTACACCGTAAGTAATACTAAAATTATGAGGCCTATAATTTTATTCTTAATTTTCATAATATTCCTCTTGTTCTTTGCTTCTTCTGTTTGCTCTTCTTGCAATTCTGATGTTAGCCTCCCCTCTTCCTCTTATGTCCGTCTTCTTCTTCTTCAATACTATTTTTCATGTTTCTAAATTATATACAAGTTAGAAACAAACAAACATTCTATAACTTTTTAAAACACATATTTATTTCGAATAATTCTTACGCCTGTAACTAATGTATCAAAATAGCGTTGTCTGCCACTGAGCACAAAGTAATCATCATCATCATCAAGTACCGGGCCTGCTGGTGTAGGTGATCATGTCTCTTTACAACTTTCGATCTCGACAGTTATTTATCATTTCTGTTGTTGACCTTCTGCCAAGCCATTCTCTTAAGCTGTTTGGTATTTTTTTCTCTTTGCTTCCCTCTATCTCTTCGTCCCTCAATTTTTCCAGTTATTACAATATATTGCAGTTGTTCTCTTCTCATTACATGGCCCAAAATGATGATTGTTTCTTCCTAATATTTGAAATTAGCTCTCTTCTTGCTTTGACCTCTTTCAGAACATTTTCATTACTTTTCTCAACTGTCCATGGTATTCTCAACATTCTTCTGTAAAACCACATTTCTACAGACTCCAGTGATTTTTTCTTGTATGTTGTCCTAATGTCCATGATTCACATGCATATGTTAATACTGGCTCTACATAACATTTAAGAACTCTTTTCACATAGTAATAAAACACTCAAAATAAGAATACCCAACATTCCGTTCGTTTCCAGGTAACTGAAGAACAAACTGTTTATCAAAACTCAGTGCTGTGTATCCAAACGTTTGAAACAGTTTGCTCATTAATTGAGTTGTTTCTATATCTCTAGAATTCCACTAATTGAATAAACCATAAAAAGGCAGGTAGCGGTAACATATAAGTTATTGAAACCTAAACTAACCCACTCTATGGAATTAAAGAGATACAAAAAAACCGATGTTAGAAACAAACACCAACAATTATACTATAAAGTACTCAATCATTTCACTTTAAGAACTCAAATTATGATTAGTCACTTTATTTCAAGAACTCAAATTATGATCAGCCACTTTATTTCAAGAACTCAACTTATGATCAGCCACTTTATTTCAAGAACTCAAATTATGAATAGCCACTTTATTTCAAGAACTCAAATTATAATCAGCCACTTTATTTCAAGAACTCAAATTATGTTATCTCATTCTAGATGACGATTGTTGGATGTAAATAGAAAAGAGCGTTATAGAAGAAAGAGTAGTATGATAAGACGTGGTCAAGAATGGCGAATTCAACAACACAAAAGTACGACAACACTAAAGAAAGGTAGACAAATATGATAAAATTTGACCAAGTGCAGCTACTTACAATGCACCAATACCACATGAGGACAGCAATGTTCTAAGATTGAAAAATGGGCATAAGACACTTAACAGACCCGTTCTGACTGAAAGTTGACAGCGTCGGCTAGTTTGAAGATTAGTGAACCATAGTAAATAAAGTTTCATACTTCACCTCTCTGTTATGTTACTGGAACAGAATAACCTCTCTGGCCAAACAGTACGGAGATTACCTAGCGTGATCAAGATCATGGCCGTGGCTAACCTAGAGAATCGTTACTATTCTCACTTATGCAGGCTGTAATGCTCTCAGTACTCTCAGTATGGTTTGGTTATGCTCACTCTCTCGTCAACTTAGATCGCAAGGTTGGAAAGGGTTCAGAATGAGGACCTACGGGCAGTTCTAGGATGCACCAGAGATACACATATCCTTTCAATGACGTACTTAGTTGATTTATCAAGCATTAGAGTGCGACATAGATTTGCTCACGTCCGGGTTTATTTGAAAGTGGTAAGGGACATAAATCATCCCTTGCATTCAGAATTGGGTGCGACAAAGGCAGACGACTAAGGCGTGGAAAATCTACGATGGCCGGGGGACGGAGTAATCCGTAAGGACAGAAAAAAAAAATTAAACTGTGGGAGAATACCCTGCGAGAAGGAAATATTAAGTCTCTAATAAGTTTTTAAGAGCAGAAGAAATCTCTTATTAATTTCATCAGCTTTATATTGACGCTATTAATAATATATACTGACAGTTCGTGGAACGTTTCAAAGATTTCCTGCACAATAAACTAGTTTAGAATATTTCTCAACACCATTTGATATCGATGTAAATGCTGCTCCAGCAGAAATACAAATCGTAGTTATTTATTTGCAAGAAAAAACATTATGAAATCAAAGTGGTGGGACTCGAAGATACTGGACTTCTATACATCTTATTTCACGCGTGAACAATATCCAAAGATCACATCAGATGCCCCCAAAATTATGTCAATGTTTTGTTGACTTTTGTTTGTGAATATATATTTTTTTTCATGACAACGAACTAAATCAAAAATAAGAAATCGATTAACTGACCGAAATTTAGAAAACATACTTCGCATTACTGTTAGTCAAATGCCACCAAACATGGACAACTTTTTGGGTGAATATCAGATACAACTCTCTCATTAAACAAGTTATCTTTCTATTTATAATTTATTATTGAATTCAACCCCTACCCCGCCTTGTCTATCTCACCTCTCTCCCTTTCTTTTCACTCTATTACATTGCAATCGCTTTTGAATACAAATTAGGTCTTTTATATAATGGATTCTTTAGGTGGCACTATCTGCTCCTCGGCGTCTTCATAGTTTTCATATCTGTCCCTCTGCGTCTTCATAGTTTTTATATCTGCCCCTCGGCGTCTTCATAGTTTTTATTGTCTGCCCCTCGGCGTCTTCATAGTTTTTATACCCGCCCCTCGGCGTCTTCATAGTTTTCATATCTGCCCCTCGGCTTCTTCATAGTTTTCATATCTGCCCCTCGGCTTCTTCATAGTTTTTATATCCGCCCCTCGGCGTCTTCATAGTTTTTATTGTCTGCCCCTCGGCGTCTTCATAGTTTTTATATCTGCCCCTCGGCTTCTTCATAGTTTTCATATCTGCCCCTCGGCGTCTTCATAGTTTTCATATCTGCCCCTCGGCGTCTTCATAGTTTTCATATCTGCCCCTCGGCGTCTTCATAGTTTTCATATCTGCCCCTCGGCGTCTTCATAGTTTTCATATCTGCCCCTCGGCGTCTTCATAGTTTTCATATAAGTCTTTAGGTAATAAAACGACCCCTGATCTAAACGTACAGAAAACTAAGATAATGTACATTATCAAAACAAAAAGGCAACTCAAGATCATCATAAACAGTGACGAACTTGAAAGCTTAGCAAACTATGAATTTCTGTGATCCGTAGTAACTAACAATGGAATTGCCAGATAGAGATAAAAAAGATAGCAATAGCACCACAAAAATTAAAAGCCAGGAAGAACATGTGGCACAATAAAAGCAAGGCAGGAAGCATACAATTAGTGAGACATATATCTTCTCGAATGCAGCATATGGTTGAGAATCATGGACAATTTCGCAAACAGCAAGGAAGAAAATTGATTCATTAAATAATCATGAAACAAAATGCTACAGACAAATCCTTAAGATACTTTGGATGATGAGGCGTACTAAAAGACTTAAACGTTAAAAATAACTGGCTTATAAGCACAATTCTACAGAAGAAATTAAATTATTATTACCACGTCAGAAGACACAACGGGCTGGAAAGAACAATGATGAAATGTATGGTTTCTGTGCGACGCATCAGGAGCAGACCAAGAAGATGGTTTCAAGACATCAAGGAGACCTTGAATATGACAAAAGAGAAGAAGTGACAGATCTGGCTTGTGACAAAGATTCTTTCAGACGGACTAAGGTAAATGCAGCGTTCTTCAAAGAACAAGCGAAATGATGATAATGATTAAGATTATTACTTCTTTTCTGTCGGACTCTCTCTCTCTCTCTCTCTCTCTCTCTCTCTCTCTCTCTCTCTCTCTCTGACCTGGAGATTGACCTCTGCTAGACCTGCAGTTTGTGGCATGTGTAGAAAAATCTTCAAATGTTTGGTATCTAGTCGACCTTCAATTAACTAATCTTTTGCCCTTCAACTTTTCCTAGCCTCACCATGTTTTCACTTTGATAAACTTAAAATGTATATGTACGGAGCATCTGAATTTTATGGATGATATTCGCATTTGAAGTTTTGCTATTTTAGTGGTTGATTTCTTTGTAGAAACAATTTTACTGATACAGGCAGCTTAAAACTATGTTTTTCCCTTTACAACAGGTGGTGAAGACTACAGATGTTGAATGTTGCGGTAGCTCGCTGGTTAATTACTTCTTACTTTAATTTCAACAATCGAACCTTCTTAACAGCATCAGTTTTATGTTTAGTTTTCTGTTGTTTTCTTACTGTAGCTTCATTAACTGTTTTCTTATGAAATAGCGCTTGGTAAATGACGTTATCATAACATACTGTGTCGTTACTTATCTCCGTCTTATCTAAATGACTATCTCTGAATGACCTCAAAATGGTTATCCGCATCATTAATAATCTTCTCCTTATCAAAATGGCACATATTAGATGACTTTAACGTAACTTCCTGTATTATTAATTATCTCTTCTTTATCCAAATTCCTATCACTAAATGACCTCACGATGCCTTCTTCGTCAATAGTCTCTGTCCTCAAGGTACAAACAACTTATTAATATCTTGCCATATTTCTTATTGCAATGAAGCTGAAAAAAAAAATAAAAATTTGCAACGAATATCTCCTTTTCACTTTAATGTCACACTTAATTTGTCCAGATTTAACAGTCGCCTTCTAACATGTTTCAGAAGCGTGAGGTTTCTCATGTGGTTACAAAAGACTAGTAATTTCTTTCTACTATTTACACGTGCCAATTTAACTTCTATATGCTCGGAGTTTTCTTGCTATTTAGCCCATTCTAATTTCTCACTTCAAATGCGAGAGAAAAAAAAAGGCCGTATCAAGATTTAGAACTGGCTATAAACATGGAAAACCCACCATTTAAAGTGTCTACTTGCACCGTTTAATGCAATGTTAGTCTCTGGCGGCTTGCCATCATCAATCATGTTGACTAATTAATTAAGTTGACTCGGTTCTTGATAACGTTATCGACTGTCAAGGTTTTATGAGTATTATCGGGATTTGTTACAAGTAATCGTAGATAAAAATTTCTAGCGCAAATATAATCGGATCAATGGATATTATTAATAAAGCAACCGGATTTTAAATATGTTCTGTACAATAAGTAGGCTGGTTTCATTTGGGTTGCATTTCAGGGAATTTTTCATTTCCGTCGTTTTCGTTTTTTTTCACCTTTTTCGTCTTCTTATTCTGCATTTACTTGACTACTACTGCTACTTTTTTATCTCGATCTTAAGAGAGCATTGAGTAAGTGTAGCTGCATTGTGATACAGTTGATATCAAACAGCAACATCGGTCCACTACGCTCAACTTCAGCATATTTATTTTCATATATCCGGATTTACCTTCCATTTTTGGTCCCTGTACACTAGGCCAGAATTATTATTTTGGTATAGAGCCGTCGCCGATAGGTGGATTAAGATCTTGATCGATTCTATTTCACCGATCCTGACTCAAGCATTCAGCTATGGATTGTTTTGAACTCACTCAAGAATTTACTCTTAAAGAAATTAGAAAAGGTGGAGAGTAGGTAGGAAGTTGTTGCGTTCGCCAGCTTTCATCTCTGTCGAAGTCCCTAGAGACTAGGAACTGAATTTTTCGTGTTCATCCATTTTTCCTTGGCAGCCGTGTGCACAGGGGTCCCTCGCCGCACATGCAGATAACTCCGACTTCGGAGGTACTCATGTTTTTTCTGTCGATGAGTAACTGACGTTTCAAGCCGGGCCTCGCTGCTGAGACGAGGGTTGGTTGCCGCAGAGAGAAATCATAAATAAAAATCCCAACTGTAGCCGAGATTTGAACCTACAACCTCTCTGTCCCGAGGCCGGGGTCTTGCCTCGAGACCAACAAGTCCCCCGTGGACTTGGAATATGAGGAAACTGCAACAAGGAACACTTTTCATGCATAGCCTTCAATGGTTCCCGCCGCCCATCCACCATATACCCCGAAGCCCACGTCCTCCCGAAAATGTTGACCGTCTTTAAAAACATATAGCGTTTGATGATGTTAGGCCATCGTTGTTGACTCCAATTCCGAACATACCAAAAGGGGGACTGGTTGGTATCAAGGCAAGACGTCGGACTCGAGACAGAGAGGTTGTGGGTTCAAATCCTGGCTGCATCAGTTGGCATTTTTATCTATGATTTCTCTCTGCAGCAACCACCCCTGGTCTCAGCAGCGAGGCCCGGCCTGAAACGTCAATTACTCATCGACGGAAAAAATATGAGTACCTCCGAGGACAGAGTTATCTGCCCGTGCGGCGAGGGACCACTGTGGACACGGCCGCCAGGGAAAAATTGATTAACACGCAAAATTCAGTTCCTAGTCTCTAGGGACTTCGTCAGAGGTAAAAGATGGCGTACGGAAAAAAAAAAATTCAGAATCTGTACATAAATGGCGACTGAACTGGCAACGCAACTTGTATTCTCATAACCTCAGTACCTCCCTACTTCCTTCCAACTCTTGTCCTATCACCCAACCCCACAGAAAGCGCATGTTTATAAACTAGTGCCTTTTTATACTACATGGATATTCTATGATCTGTTATTTTATGCCTGACAGCGTCGAGGGCAAGTGGAGTAATCTTGACAGAGCTACCTGAGTACCTCCCTACTTCCTTCCAACTCTTGTCCTATCGCCCATCCCCACAGAAAGCGCATGTTTATAAACTAGTGCCTTTTTATACTACATGGCTTTACTATGATCTGTTATTTTATGCCTGACAGCGTCGAGGGCAAGTGGAGTAATCTTGACAGAGCTACCTGAGTACCTCCCTACTTCCTTCCAACTCTTGTCCTATCACCCAACCCCACAGAAAGCGCATGTTTATAAACTAGTGCCTTTTTATACTACATGGATATTCTATGATCTGTTATTTTATGCCTGACAGCATCGAGGGCAAGTGGAGTAATCTTGACAGAGCTATACGGTTTCTTTTATTTTAAAGTTGTTTGTGTTGCATATAGAAAGTTGCTACTCTGTTGGGAGTTATTTATTCTAATAATTTAGTTGTTGGAACTGATTATAATTAATGCTTAATTTTGGACATTGTTAATGACTAGTATGTTTTATGTCTAAAGAATTGATTTTCCTTCTTATGGACGTAGCTGAAAGTTGATGACACACCTCTTCTTTTAATATATTTATTCTTGATTTCATCCAGTTTTGACACACACAGCATTCTTTTAAACCATTCTATTTCTGTCATTATTTTTAAGCTTCTGTCTTATGATTATTATGTCCATGATTGACACCGACAGTACTATGTTGGAACTGTATTTAAAACGCTCCATTTTCTTTTTACATCAATCATCTCGTATTATCGTCCATTTATTTTGATTCAGCATCTGCTCTCTCTCTCTCTACTTTAGCATCTGTTTTTCTGTTTTACTATATTTGTTTTTACAAATATGGTAAATTATACACGTTCTTCAACTCACAGTTTGTCAAAATAGGTCTTTGCTTTTGTTACATTTCTCTAGTTGCATGTCATAAAAGAGGGTAGTATGTTCCGTAACAGATAATATCGTTTGGTAAATGAAGTAATCCTTTCAACAGTTTGTTTTGTGTACGCTAGATTCATACCTCTAGCGAGGTCGCCAGGGACAGAAGTTTGCATGACTATCACTTGTTCCCTACTTTACACACTGGCAACCATGTACTTAGGTATCCCCCGCCATTCAAGCAGATATTCAATATCAGAAGCACTCTCATGTTGTCGTCGAGAGTTTTCACGTTTTGAGTAGATGTTTTTATACTATTATTTTTACCCTGGTTGCAGCAACTTTTGGCCCTTTTCTTTTTTCGATTTCCAGCTAACAATAGAACTTTAATGTGCACAAATTGCAAACTTCTGTTTTTTCGCCGTTTTTCGAAAGGAATAGACACTACCCAGAAACCAGGGCAATGTTAAGAACGGATTCGATTTTTTATTTAAAAAAAGTTATTTTACACCGCCGAGGTGAATATAGATGCACTGTAGATAGAAGATTGTGGAGGGACATGATCACCTACGCCAACCGGTATGGCACATGATGATGATGATGAGGTGGATATGGAACCCGGGACCTTCTTGTCCAGAAACCGACGTCTTACCTCTAGCCCACCAAGTCTCCCTCCCCCTCCCCTCTCTTTTCGGCAGTAATAGGCGACACCATTTGAAGATAAGAACCAGTGATCTTTCTCTATGTTATTACCCTTCCCAATGAAGATCCATGTACACATCTATCAGTTCGGTCGAATGTGTACATGAGATCATTTTCTTGAAGGCTTTACTTTGTGTGTTCGCTAAACATTACTCGTTTGATGCATCTTTGTGTAACTAAGAATATCACTAATTTTAAGAGAAATTATTTGTGAAAACCCTTTCGACTATCTACATGCCTCATTCTCTCTAATCCCTTAACATGTTCCAGTCTGTTGTGAAGGTGTTGTGCCTACTATATACAGAAGAATTATATCAATTGACGTTGATCAATTATGTAACGTTTTGATAAGCTAAATTAAAACATAAGTTAACAGGGTTGAAATGTTCAAGACTGCTGAGTCCGACAGCTATAATAATAAGAACAAAATTGAGAATGAGAGACGGCAACACAAACAGCTGTAAGAGAGATGTGTAGTTCCTCAGATATGACTACAACATCTGATTGCAGAATATAACGGGGAGAGCGGGTTGCCGAATCGATAACTTGTCGAGCTCCGAAGCAGAAAATCGCGGGTTCGAATCCTGGTATTGTCAAGTTTTCTTTTCTATCGGGGTTGAAATAAAACATAGATCAGAACTCCTTGTTGCGACTACACTGGACAAGCGGTCTTTATTATTCTGTTTTTAACAACCCCCCACCCCCACACCCCGGCAGACCCCAGTAATTGGAAAATGTCGTAAAGATAGTCGAATATGAGACAAGTTGAGATCAAAGATAGTGAATCGTGAAGTATTGGGGCAATTAAAGAGGAAATCGAAAATACTGGATTTTTTTTTTTTTTTACATTTCATTTTTAAAATGACGTCGAATATAACTTGTGAGTAATAAATGATGTCGAATATAACTTGTGAGTAATAAATGACGTCGAATATAACTTGTGAGTAATAAATGATGTCGAATATAACTTGTTAGTAATAAATGACGTCGAATATAACTTGTGAGTAATAAATGACGTCGAACATAACTTGTGAGTAATAAATGATGTCGAATATAACTTGTTAGTAATAAATGACGTCGAATATAACTTGTGAGTAATAAATGACGTCGAACATAACTTGTGAGTAATAAATGACGTCGAATATAACTTGTTAGTAATAAATGATGTCGAATATAACTTGTTAGTAATAAATGACGTCGAATATAACTTGTGAGTAATAAATGACGTCGAACATAACTTGTGAGTAATAAATGACGTCGAATATAACTTGTGAGTAATAAATGACGAAGAGTTGAAGATGATATTTGATTTAAAATGATCAAGGTAATATATGAGCAAAAAAACGACAATAAGTGATCTCAGTCTTTATTTCCTCAGTTCTCTTTTCGTGTAATATATGTTGCTTTCTTTTGCTGTCGGGTTTTCATTGTGTTTCTAGCATCTGCATCCTTTTAGAGTACGCACTCTCGGATTTTCTCTTGCCTCACTATGTGGCCAAACAAATATGTTGTTTCTTTATGATTTTTACTTTCTGATTTATCTTCTTAAAAAAAAAATGTTAAAAAGCGACAAAATAAAACAATAAAGTTTAATCACATAAATGTAATAAAATATTGAAGCAACATTTGATGAAGAAACAAATATTACATATTTTATTTTTAAAGATACAAAATTGATCTGTTATTCCAAAAAACTATTCAGAATATGATTAATTTCCACGTTATGTTTTTATTTTCTGATCTCGTTTCCATTTGTCCTATAATAACGACAAAATAATAGTTTGACGTGTTTAGCTTGTTATTTCTCAACTGTGTGTGTTTTCCTTTGTGGCTATTTTAAAAACTCTTTCTAAGGTTCAAATAAATATTGCAGGATTTACGGAAACACTAATGGCAGCCACATATACAAATACTGACTTTAAGACTGTCATACACATCGACTTAAGTTCCAAAATCCACACTAAGGGGATTCCAATGATCATGGTTTGTGCGGCATAAACAGGCTAGACAAAACCATTGGTGAATGAACCTGCGAGTGACTACGGACAATCCAGTCACAGAAAAAAAAATTTGATACAAATCTGGATTTGGAAAGCTCGTGGGTCTGGAGTGATTGATGTTTTACGAGAGTGAACTACAAACTACTAATGCACTGTAGCAAAATCAACGGCAACCAGACTACAAAATAAAGCTTATCTACGCACTGTAAGGTGTTTCTGTTTGCTATTTAAAGTGTACACACGTCATCTAGGGTATGTTACAACTGTATAATCTTTATATGTATAATCTTTTATGAACTGAAGCCCTTGAAATATGGATGTATAGAAGAATTGGTAGAATTGTTTGGAAAGAAAAGAAAACAAACGATGAAATCTTAAAACAACTGAAAATGAAAAGAGAACTTCTAAACACAATTCAAACAAAACAAATGCGATTTTTGGGCCATGGTCAAAGACACAACAGCCTAATAAAAGTAGTGTTGGAGTGGAAAATACAAGGTAAAAGAGGCAGTGGCAGACAAAGACTAATATGGACGTGTAACATCAAAAGATAGACAAATCAGCCTATGACAATCTGCACCATTAAAGCAAGAGACAGACCAGAATGGCGTGTCATGGAAGCCAACCTTCGTTGCGGAGATGGCACTCGATAATGATGAACCTTTATACACACAATGTAAGATATTTTATATCTGTATAACGTTTATACACGTATATCGGGAAAGAGAGACGTATAAAAAAAAAGCTAAATTAGCACATGAGAGTATAGGATTAGAGCTATGGCGTGATATTTTTTTTTCGTACGCCAGCGTTTATATCTGACGAAGTCCCTAGAGACTAGGAACTGAATTTTGCGTGATAATCCATTTTTCCCTGGCAGCCGTGTGCACAGGTGTCCCTCGCCACACAGGCAGATAACTCCGTCTTCAGAGGTACTCATATTTTTTCCATCGATAAGTAATTGACGTTTTAAGCCGGGCGTCGCTGCTGAGACCAGGGGTGGTTGCCTCAGAGAGAAATCCCGGCGTCTACCTCGAGTCCAACCAGTTCCCCTCAATGGCGTGATTTAGCACGGACTCGGAGATTGCACGATGACTCGAAGGGTAGAAAGAATGGGAGTTGAAGTATAGCAGTGCAGGAGATAAATTATAGTTTGCGCGTATCTTATTAAAGTGTTCCACAACAAAACAAGTCAAGCAAAGCTCAAAAAGTAGGTGTAGAAACATAGCGGGGGCGAAAACAAAAGAATGGATAACAGAAGCGCTAAAAGAAAAGTAAACATATAAACAGATTCTCATTGTAAACCAGTTGCGACGTTTTTTTTTTTTTTTTTTTTTTAAATATTCCATATTATTTAAGAGAAAAGTTGAAAAATAAATATTGTGTTTTGATTATGTATTTTCTTCCTCTTCTTTCATTTCTCATCAGTTTGCGGTTTTGTGTGTGTGTGTGTGTGCTCTTCTGTTGGCTTCTGCTTTAAGTTTCATGATGTTGCTAATGTAGAACATGCTATTCTCGCAACTTTTATTAAAGGCTCGTTGTTTTGTGTTGTGACCTTTTTGCCCTATCACTTGGCCAAACCAGTTTGTCTGTTTTTTCTTTAGGTACATATAGCGAATATTACTCGTAGTTTTTTTTCTGTTTTTTTTTTTATATTTCTGTCCTTACATTTAAGATTATTCCCTGTCATGCGTCTTATTTGGGTAAAGATTTTTTTGTTGTTGTTGTTCTTGAATCTTGCGTCCAGAAAAGGTTTTATTGTAGAGTGCCCGTTTTGCCTGTAGTGCTTACTTTGAATTACTCTATTTTATTGCATATTTCATTGATCTATACGGGAGTAGGTCAGAGACCTTTGAACTTTACTAAGAATTAATTAGGGCTAAGGGGTAGTTGTGCATCATTGTAAAGACACATTATTGCTTGAAATATTTCTCGCAAGTCTATGGCTCAACTGGTGTACCATTCTAGAAAAAAATTGGCGGAATTTTGATGCAGGTGTGTATCAAAGCGACAGATGTGTCTGTCAACACGTTTTGTATTTTGATTGGAAGGCGGTAAGGCGAGTGCCTGAAATTAGGTAGGATCTTGAATCCTTCTCCATGTATTCAACCATCGAGGTGATACACGTTTCCCATTGCTTCTTCACCTTCCAGGTGCTCTGATTTGTAGAACTCCTGAGAACTGCACCTCGAACGGTGTCTACACTTTAGGAAACAATCCTCAATTTATTTTTCACACGGCTACCCGCGCGCACCATGTGCACGTGACATGTTTCAACCAATAGTGTGCCTTTACACTGATACATATCATTCTCGCATCGATTAGAAATGTGCAAAACCTTTCTTTTACCTACACCGTAAGTAATACTAAAATTATGAGGCCTATAATTTTATTCTTAATTTTCATAATATTCCTCTTGTTCTTTGCTTCTTCTGTTTGCTCTTCTTGCAATTCTGATGTTAGCCTCCCCTCTTCCTCTTATGTCCGTCTTCTTCTTCTTCAATACTATTTTTCATGTTTCTAAATTATATACAAGTTAGAAACAAACAAACATTCTATAACTTTTTAAAACACATATTTATTTCGAATAATTCTTACGCCTGTAACTAATGTATCAAAATAGCGTTGTCTGCCACTGAGCACAAAGTAATCATCATCATCATCAAGTACCGGGCCTGCTGGTGTAGGTGATCATGTCTCTTTACAACTTTCGATCTCGACAGTTATTTATCATTTCTGTTGTTGACCTTCTGCCAAGCCATTCTCTTAAGCTGTTTGGTATTTTTTTCTCTTTGCTTCCCTCTATCTCTTCGTCCCTCAATTTTTCCAGTTATTACAATATATTGCAGTTGTTCTCTTCTCATTACATGGCCCAAAATGATGATTGTTTCTTCCTAATATTTGAAATTAGCTCTCTTCTTGCTTTGACCTCTTTCAGAACATTTTCATTACTTTTCTCAACTGTCCATGGTATTCTCAACATTCTTCTGTAAAACCACATTTCTACAGACTCCAGTGATTTTTTCTTGTATGTTGTCCTAATGTCCATGATTCACATGCATATGTTAATACTGGCTCTACATAACATTTAAGAACTCTTTTCACATAGTAATAAAACACTCAAAATAAGAATACCCAACATTCCGTTCGTTTCCAGGTAACTGAAGAACAAAACTGTTTATCAAAACTCAGTGCTGTGTATCCAAACGTTTGAAACAGTTTGCTCATTAATTGAGTTGTTTCTATATCTCTAGAATTCCACTAATTGAATAAACCATAAAAAGGCAGGTAGCGGTAACATATAAGTTATTGAAACCTAAACTAACCCACTCTATGGAATTAAAGAGATACAAAAAAAACCGATGTTAGAAACAAACACCAACAATTATACTATAAAGTACTCAATCATTTCACTTTAAGAACTCAAATTATGATTAGTCACTTTATTTCAAGAACTCAAATTATGATCAGCCACTTTATTTCAAGAACTCAACTTATGATCAGCCACTTTATTTCAAGAACTCAAATTATGAATAGCCACTTTATTTCAAGAACTCAAATTATAATCAGCCACTTTATTTCAAGAACTCAAATTATGTTATCTCATTCTAGATGACGATTGTTGGATGTAAATAGAAAAGAGCGTTATAGAAGAAAGAGTAGTATGATAAGACGTGGTCAAGAATGGCGAATTCAACAACACAAAAGTACGACAACACTAAAGAAAGGTAGACAAATATGATAAAATTTGACCAAGTGCAGCTACTTACAATGCACCAATACCACATGAGGACAGCAATGTTCTAAGATTGAAAAATGGGCATAAGACACTTAACAGACCCGTTCTGACTGAAAGTTGACAGCGTCGGCTAGTTTGAAGATTAGTGAACCATAGTAAATAAAGTTTCATACTTCACCTCTCTGTTATGTTACTGGAAACAGAATAACCTCTCTGGCCAAACAAGTACGGAGATTACCTAGCGTGATCAAGATCATGGCCGTGGCTAACCTAGAGAATCGTTACTATTCTCACTTATGCAGGCTGTAATGCTCTCAGTACTCTCAGTATGGTTTGGTTATGCTCACTCTCTCGTCAACTTAGATCGCAAGGTTGGAAAGGGTTCAGAATGAGGACCTACGGGCAGTTCTAGGATGCACCAGAGATACACATATCCTTTCAATGACGTACTTAGTTGATTTATCAAGCATTAGAGTGCGACATAGATTTGCTCACGTCCGGGTTTATTTGAAAGTGGTAAGGGACATAAATCATCCCTTGCATTCAGAATTGGGTGCGACAAAGGCAGACGACTAAGGCGTGGAAAATCTACGATGGCCGGGACGGAGTAATCCGTAAGGAGAGTATGTGATCTGAATGACGTTAGGACTGGCAATGATTGGATAGAAGTAACAGCGAAGAAAAAGAGGCTAGTAATCTTTCAGCTAGGCAGGAAATGTAGCAAATGGGAATATGGAGCTACCGATGTCGTTATAAGGGGATCCATCGAAAGAGTGTCCTCAACAATCATCCATGTAGATGATTCGATAATCTATGGATGATATGCAATCCGCGGACAGCGGATGGTTCTGCTTCCCCCGGATAGCGCAGTGGTTGGGGTTTTGTGGCATACCAGCATGGCAGAGAAGTGACTAGGTAAGCTGATAAATGTAGCATCACAGTGTCCAGCATGACAGAGAAGTGACTAGGTAAACTGATAAGTGTAGCATTACAGTGCCCAGCATGGCGGAGAAGTGACTAGGTAAGCTGATAAGTGTAGCATTACAGTGTCCAGCATGGCAGAGAAGTATCTAGGTAAGCTGATAAGTGTAGCATCACAGTGTCCACGAGGCAGAGAAGTGACTAGGTAAGCTGATAAGTGTAGCATTACAGTGTCCAGCATGGCAGAGAAGTGACTAGGTAAGCTGATAAGTGTAGCATTACAGTGTCCAGCATGGCAGAGAAGTGACTAGGTAAGCTGATAAGTGTAGCATTACAGTGTCCAGCATGAGAATGGAGATAGAAGTAGCAACGGCAGCGATAACATAGTCGGTTAAACGGAATGTGGATCACACAGTCTTGATAACTGACTCGCAAAGTATGCTATAGAAGATTGACAGACAGTGTCTGTGGCAGGAGTGAATGCAGCTCTTGCATGACTTCAAAGTAAACGCGTCAACATGGGTGCACTGTCCAGGGCACGCTGGTGTACATGGCAATGAAATAGCCGATAAGCTATCTGGCATTTCTGAGTGTGGCCTTACTCTCGACAAAGAACGATAACGCTAAGTTTGATCTTCATTCCTTAAGAGAAGAGGGGTAGAATGGGTGGGACAATGATATATTTATATAGACAGATGAGGCTAAAGATGAAAAGGGGATCTCGTCGATCCGCTCAGAGTGCTTAGTAGGAAAAGCAGATGTATCTGTAGTCAACACCTTACAGAAGCAATCAGTCTGCTTATGCTTCCAGAAATGCTGGGATGGTTGGTGGAGCGGGTATGGGGATGCTCCGTCTTCAGTGATAATGATTCCATGAATAGAATAGAATAGGATAGAAGTAGGGATCGAGAGAGAAGATGACCCGGTACCAAAAAATGACATGCTGAAGTCGAATGTACTGGGCTGAAAGCTGCAGTTCTACCAGTTTGTTGTAAACCATAACATATGCACCTACACTTGTAATGGCTAAATATGAAAAGAGTAGTCGTCGGTATAATGTAACAGGCGCAGATGACTGAAGAGTAGCATAATCAAGTGTACACATGGAGGCAGTAGCAAGGCAAACTATAGATGGAAGAGTAACATGTAAACTGGGGAAAGAATTAATTTGTTAGAATATACAATCACGGCAAGATCACCCTAAGGCTTTGCGCGGGAGAGTAACAACCAATAGTAGAAGCGCATTCTAAACACATAAGCCACCACGTTTGGACGCGTCCATTTCTGAGGTCAATTTAAAAAAAAAACTCAGAACAACAGTAATAAATGTAATAATATTATATATCTGCTATTTGTCTATAGTGTGACATGTATACCAAAACTATCAGGAATGGCGGTTTTGTAAATTTATTCAGCGGGTTAAATAGCGGAAATTGTACGTTAATCTGCCAGAATACTCACTTTACTAATATTTCACAATAAATGTCAAAATCACAGAGAATCAGTTGTTGACAATTAAAGATCAAATAAACTGCAAATAACAACTTTACACAGACACTATTTTGTCACCATTTTTCGGCTGATCGTTCCGGAATTGACCTATCAGCGAGGTTGCTGTAATCAAATAAAATAATCTGTCTATTGACAAGACGCCAAGTCGAATGGTGGTTTTCTGTCTCTGTCTCCTTACAAGACACGGTGTCTACAGGTTGTCACAATGTATCAAACAATGTCAGACGATGATAGAGATTAATTGCAACTATTCATTAGCTTACCAGCTTCCACCATTGCTAAGAAATCCAAACATTTCTATGCCAGCTAAGCAGCAAATGATAAATAGTATTTTCATACCAACTTTGGGCTATGAAAGTCAAACATGGGCCCTTTCTAAATCACAATTAAGAAAGATCGATACATGTGAGATGCGATGCTTGAGAAAAGTAACAAATAACACAAGAAAGGATAGAATAGAATACCAAATGAAACCATAAGAAAAATGGTAGGAGCAATACCCTGCCAAGAATATATAGAACAACAACTTAAATGTTTTGGCTACCTGGTCAGAAAAATCCTCACCAATCACCATCAAGGGCGTTCTTCTCAAGAATGCGAGGAAAAAGACCAAGAGGAAGACCCAGAAGAAGATGGATGGATGCAGTCAGATATGTAACAACAAAAGAAAAATCACTAATTCAGACAATTCGAGCAGCTCAAGAACAACAAATTATATAACCACGACACCTTTTAGGTATCAGTGAAAAGAGAAAAGAAGAAGAAGAAGATTCATTAGCTGGAAAGCAATAGCTTTGACCAGATGCGACTTTAGCACAGCTGTCGTAGCGATAGGGTCCAGCCTGCTGATGACGGAGTGTGCCAGCCACGTGGCAGGTTTAGAGACAAGACCAGGACACACATGCGCATATGAGTACCGACCATACGACCAGGTCATCGTGTGCCATGGTGTTGTACTTACCCCTCTATAATGAAAAAGGACAAAGAGTCAAGCTCGCATGACCACAAGACATGAACGCTGAAGAAGTATAAAGTATCGAAACATGGAAGAATTTTATTTTCTGACCTTCCAGAGACAGGCCTCTAAATCTCTGTAACGAAACAGAGATGTCGCTACTCAAAAATCCATAACTTTAAAAACCTGAAGTTATGTAACTTTTATGTGAAAAATTATAGATTTTCGAAATCTAACCCTGTCAGTTACCAGTAATTTTATTATTAAACAAATATTCCATTTGCAGCTATTTCATTGATACTACTATTGTACTCTTTGAAACCTAGCCGAGTTGCAAACAATTATGGATGGCTTATTTTGATGACAAGACGTATGTGTTTGTCTTACCAGGAGTACAAATTCCAGCCGAACTAGGTGAAGAATCGTTTTATAATTTCGTAAGTGAAGAAAGATACGATTAAATGAAAAAAAAACATCAACGTTCTGATATGAAAGTTCAGAAGGAATACTTCGTTTATGATTAATTGCCTTCAGAAGCGATCATTTGTTCCGAATGAAATCCATTAATAGAATTCAAAGAAGATATAATTTCATTAAATGCACTTCAGTTCGGAATGTGTGTACTTCTTCTATCAAATGTGTGTCAGAATCCTCAAACTGTCGTCGTTGCTAAGGTTCTCATATATTTTGATAATGCAACTGCTTACTGAACTGCGGCATCTCAGTGGTTAGAACTATAGCTTGTTTCATAAGTCGTGCCCAACTTTAAAAATCAATATCTTTTAAACCGCTTTTTGTAATTTTTTCAAAATTTGCATGTATAGTTATAATGATTAGAACCCAACAGGGAATTAATTTCATTAAAAACAAACATTTGGTTATTATTATTGCTTATTTGATTTATATAAATTTATAACGACCCATTGATGTAGTCAAAACTTAGTGTTTACAGTATTTAAGTTAAAAATAGCGATTACAAATCCATACACGCTCAAATTTACGATTTTGCACGCTTTCCGCGTGAGTTTTCTGACACAATTAGACACTTGTAGTAAAAACGAGACATTGTGTGTTCCATTTCCGTTAATTCAGCGGCGTAACGTGGAACAATAACATTTATCGTGAGTCTTAAAATGAAATTCTGCAGTTTACAAAACATCGCAATAAAAATGTATGACTATTTTTGCAAAGAGGCTAAACGATGAAGATTATTTCATTCTTTAGAAAACCATGAGAATAGGACAAGACACATTTTGGATTTATCTAAACGGTCATTTAATCGCTGAATTCAAGCACGTGACCGTCAATGTTCCAAATATACAAAATCACAAGGAAGAGCAAAAATTTTGGATAATTTCGATAGTGAACTTATTAGAAGTGAAATTCGCAAAATGTTGGGTATGAATGAAACGGTTACAATAAGAAAATTAAAAGTATCGCTGAAAAAGAACAACAGTATTGAAATATCAAAGTCTACATTATGGAGGAATGTGAGAGCTGCAGGCTTTACATTCAGAAAGTATTCCAATGGACGAAACATCATCTGTGAGAAGCCACATATAGTAGTCATGAGAAGCAAGTACTTACGTGAAGTAAAAGAGGTGCGCAAGCAAGGTTATGATATTGTGTACTTGGATGAAACATGGATCAATGCTCACCACACTAACCAAAGGGAATGGCAGTCATCAGATGGAAAGATTAAGAGATTAATACCTAGCAGCAAAGGACAGCGCTTGATAATTGCTCATGCAGGTAGTCGACAACATGGACTAATACAGAATGCAGAGCTCATTTTTCTTTCAAAATCCATAGACAATCGGGATTATCACTCTGAGATGAATGGTCACATATTTAGACATTGGATTGAAAATTCTGTTCTCCCAGCACTAGATCGACCATCTTGCCTAATAATGGACAATGCAGCGTACCACAACATTGTTGCACTTGAAGATAAAGTCCCGACGTCATCCAGTACAAAAGATGCTATTAAGATATGGCTCACAAAGGAGCGCATACAATTTAATAACATGTACTTAAAACCTGAATTACTATCTCTAGTAAAGCAAAAACAGAGGACAAAGATTTTTCAAATAGATAAGATTATCCAAGAGCACGGTCATATAAGTTTGAGGCTGCCACCTTACCATGCTCATTTAAATCCAATAGAACTAATCTGGGCAAAATTAAAAGGACAAGTGGCAGATGAAAATACAACATTCAAAATATGCGATGTAAAGACTCTTGCTAATCTCGCTTTATTAAATATAGACAAAGATTATTGGGCTAAATGTGAAGACCACGTCTTAAAACAGGAAGAGGAATATTGGAAAAATGATGGTTTGTGGGATGTTCAACCCCAAACAGTTATTAATCTTTTAGACTCGTCTGATTCAGAATGAAAGTATATAGCCCCCACAATGTTGGCCCCTATATTACCTTAAATTATTTCAACAAACGGTCCTTTTCAGGACCACACAACTATGAAAATTGGACATACAGGTATACCTTGATATTATTATCGTCCGTCCTCGAACTGAGCAGACAATAATTCTCCTGGTGTTTTGTTTTATCCAGTTATTTCCCCATTACGGCCACACCTTTACCTAGTGAAAATTAATCGTAGACCAGCAACTACGGTAATTTCTATTCTTTAGGGCTTCACAATTTACAATTTTGACAAACATCAAAGAAATATCGCCGCTTTAAGAAAACTGCAGCTGCAAGATATTTGTTAAATATACATTTAAAGGGTCTTTTGCATTCTAATAACATTTGGAAAATTTCAAAAGTATTTAACAAACGGTTAGAGAGTAATAGCGTTTTGAAGTTGGGCATATGTTTTGAAACGAGCTATAACTGGATTACTAAGGACAAGACGTCTGTTTTCATAAACCAACCTCGAATGGGTACCAGATTTTTCTGGAAAGAAAAGTGGCACTAGCATAATACTGACCACATTACCCCCAAAATCACGTGTCGAAGGTCTATCTAAAGCAATAAAATTACGGACACTAACATCATATTGGGAGCCTCGATAGCTCAGTGGTTAGTGAATTGGACTACAAAGGATAAGAGGTGAGGTTAGATCCCAATCGACGGCTTCCGGGTTCACCCAGCCTTTAATGGGTACCGGATTTTTTTCTGGGAATGTAAAGAGGCAGGGGCGTAATACCGACCACATTACCCCAAAAAATAATGTGTTGAAGGTCTGTAAAACTTATGGTCTCTAACACCATATTTCCCTATACGCCACTTGGCGTGACGGGGGGGGGGTGGGGGGGGGGTGCTTTACTTTACTATTTAACATAATTTTCCATATACGTCACGTGGCGTGACGGGGCTATTTTGTTTCTTGTGAATCTACTGAATAAAGTGCTAACGTGTTGATGGATATTAGTTACTAAATCTAAGGCATTTGAGGGTCGGCACTTTTGTATCGAAGTGACCGTATCACAGGCTACATGACACTGCTCATCTGACTTAAACGTTTTACAATTGTGTGGTCGATTGAACACTTTCATGCAAGGATATACTCATACTCGAAAAAGATGTAACAGAGACCTATATTTAAAATAGCTCTATAATAAACACACATACGCACTCCTTCACAGAACTAATTAAATATCAGACAGTAATATATGTTCATATATAAAGTAATTTTAATTGAAACCCCATCTTGCCAGAAGTGCAGTATGAACTCCGCCTAATCTTCAACATAAAAACTGTTCAAAGTTGACATTCTTCTATTACATGTTTAAAACATGTATATCTTTCTTTTCTAGGAATTGTTTTGGCCACTAGACGAAAATAGAACGCGTATTTCTGTTATTCATTTAGGAATGACATATGATAATATTGTAGCAACTCATCGTGTAGGCGTTGCATAAACTCCAGGGTGGAAAACATTTTGGGTAGAATTAGCAGGCAGGGAAAATGTTTTTAAGGTTTTTTGAAAGGCTTCCTTGAGGGAATTTTCTATACGTGAGAGGAGCTGGGAAAATGTAGCTGTGGATCGTAGCACATGGAGAGCAAACATAAAAAAAATGACACTGCAACTTTCGAGGCAGTGATGATGTCAAATTCAGAAGACAAAAGGCGTAAGAGAAAAGGCCAGGTACCGTAAATACACCTTGCTCGTTCTTTGGATGGATCTGTCTGTCCAGGATTGGAAATTTCAGCCACGAGAGAAGATGTTCAGTAAAGCAGCACCCAGTAAGTTAAAGGTAAGATAAAGGTAAAGTACGAGACTTGAACCGGCGTCTTAGCACGCGAGTTTCCACCCATATGTGCTCGGCCGCCTATTGTGACTACAATGTAATTGAGGACTGGTTTGGGTACTATAGTTTCTTTTGGCCTTCCTTATGTTCTTTTGTATCCACGTGTTCACATGAAGGCATGGCGTGAAAGTCTTCTTCGGTCCATTCTGAGCGTACGACCGATATGCCAAGTTGGATTGATTTTTGTCATCTTTCAGGGGTTAGGATTTCTGTTTCAATAATAGTGGATGTTTAACGAAGGTGGCTTTTTAGGCATGCGATCAACCGCCCATAACAAGCACGAAGAAATTAACGTGCCACATCTTGAAAAGAAACAGGAAATCCAACCAATGATGACTTGGGCTGACAATATTATCGTTCTAATAAAGGTCAAAGTAAGATAGGGCCACACGAAGAGATACTTACATGGCAAGAAAGAAGAAAATATGTTCATGTGGGGTATCAAAACATATAAGTGTGTGTGTGAAAACTATAACAGAAAGAACAATGAACTAAAACACAGAGAATGGCGAAAATAGATAACATCAAGGATTGAGGACACTACTCCAAGAACCTAGAAACTATCACACGAACGAGAGGAATAGAGAAAGATGATCAACAACAATGAAGCAGTTGATGTGGTACCCCGAATGTCCCAAATAGGTTCAGGCAGGTTCAAATATACAACCATGGGCGGGAGATCTAAGCAATTTTATTTCCGAAACAAGAATTTAAAAGTTGTGTAACAGTTTTCAGTGATGCTACTTTTTTAAAATGACAACTTGATCGTGCTAAGTAAACTCAGTAGAGTAATCTGACTCAGGCATGACTCAAAGAATGGCTCACTTTTTCGCACATAATTAACATGTAACTTTCGTTTTTTTTTCTCACAATTCATCCTGATTAGACAAGGCACAACTCCATAGTGCTCAGACCCCCTCCTCAACACGTTCTCAAGTGGAAAGCACGCCAGCCACACATTAGCGAAAGCACTAGAGATGGCTTCGGCTCAGAATCACGAACTCCGTAGCACTGTCAGAGACCTTGACCTTCCCAACGTCCTTAGTCAGCTCTTGCGACATGTGTCGAAGTTGCCACTGGCTATATTCTTTCCTTTCATGGTCAGGACCGCTGTTGCCGCGCGGATGAAAGGTGACTTTGAGTGCTTCAGTGTAACTTTAATTCTAGATCAACGCTCATAGCGTTTCAAACGTAGTACAATAATTATCAAGTAACATTACAAGTGAGAGCATCAGTAGCGTGATGGTAACCTACTGTCTTGTCGATAAGTGAACCTGGCTTCAAACGCAGCGTGATAGTCGCCGCACGACTCAGATAAATAAAGGAATTGAGATAAGGACACAAATTAACAGCAAGGACGACTTCTGCCTGACCTTCGACTTTCAAATATTGTTTTCTTCTGTTCTGTTCTGTTCTGTTCTGTTCTGTTCTGTTCATAGAATCAAAAGTGTAAGGTAAAGTACGAGACTTGAATCGACATCTTAGCACGCGAGTCTTCACCCATGTGTGATCGGCTGCCTATCCAGAAGTGTTCGGAGACTTCTGGACAATGTCGCTTCAAACATTGAAGCTCACGATGTGAGGCGGCATTCCTCACCTTTCCACAGTACTATACCCTGGTACCCATTTCTGCCAGCAGCTGGGTCGACCGCGGATTTTTTTGTTTTCCAACCACAAGTACAAATCACACTGCTTTCAGCGGGAATCGAACATGGGTTGTCCGAACGTCGGTAGTCTAGTGGAATGTTTTTTTTTTTTTTTAACAAATTAGGCTACTGAGGGCCCACCCCCCACCCTCCCATTCATTGAATCAATTTCACTGCAGTCGGAAATTCCCCATATCCGCTCCATACATATCACGGCCCCCTCCACAGCAGCATGTTGGCTTTTGCGAATTCTGTTGACAAGGTCGATTATCAAACAGCTCTAATCGAGCCACAGACGACGATTCAAAATATTGTGACGTTGATATATTATATTACTTCCCTGATACATAATAAATGTTACGGAGCATTACTATAAGGGTTTCTCATGAATGCTTCAATTTGTCCCCTCTTTAACGTCATATATTCGTATTTTCATTAGTAGCGTAATTTATGCAGAAGTATCAACTGTTATGGCGCCTCAAAACTCTTCGTTTCAACACAAATTTCTGTTCAAATCAGAGAAATAATTCCGGAACTGACAAGTTTATTAAAGAAAATGGCGATAATCTGTAATATAGCGTAACAGCAGTCGAGTATGTTTGAATAAAAGATGAAAACTGAAATCGAGCATATGAAACAATGAAAATAGTAATGATAGATAGATCCCACGTTCCACTTAACATTTTCGTCAATTTATCAAAGAGGACTAGATAGAGTAATTGTTATTGCATGCCAGAAAGCATGCATTGTTGCATATCAACTGTCACCATTACTCAAATACCCAAATATTGTCATGAAATTAAAGCAACAAATCACAATTACAATATTTCAACCATTCTGCTGTTACCAAGGTCAAATATAGTTTTTGTTCACGCGGCAATTAAGAAAAATAAAGATAAGAAAATATGAGATGGAATTGTTGGGTAGAATAATTGATGGCACTGTAAAATACAGAATGATAAGCATTAACATCGACGTTATGATGTCTGCCCTATGCGCAGTATACGACCCCGCCCTCATTACAACATACATATACCCGACCTCGCCCTCATTACAACATAAATATACCCGACCTCGCCCTCATTACAACATAAATATACCCGACCCCGTGTCATTACAACATAAATATACCCGACCCCGCCCTCATTACAACATAAATATTCCCGACCCCTTCCTCATTACAACATAAATATACCCGACCCGCCCTCATTACAACATAAATATACCTGACGCGCCCTCATTACAACATAAATATACCCGACCCCGCCCTCATTACAGCATAAATATACCCGACGCGCCCTCATTACAACATACATACACCCGACACCGCCCTCATTACAACATAAATATACCCGACCCCGCTCTCATTACAACATAAATATACCCGACGCGCCCTCATTACAACATAAATATACCTGACCCCGCCCTCATTACAACATAAATATACCCGACCCCGCTCTCATTACAACATAAATATTCCCGACCCCGCCCTCATTACATCATAAATATACCCGACCCCGCTCTCATTACAATATAAATATACCCGACCCTGTGTCATTACAACATAAATATACCCGACGCGCCCTCATTACAACATAAATACATCCGACACCGCCCTCATTACAACATAAATATATCCGACCCCGTGTCATTACAACATAAATACACCCGACACCGCCCTCATTACAACATAAATACACCCGACACCGCCCTCATTACAACATAAATATACCCGACACCGTCCTCATTACAACATCACACAAGCTAAGAAATAGAAACCCATGCAGGGCGGAAGTCCCGTTTCAGACTATGGAACTGCTTCCTTTTGTATTCTGTCTATAAATGTGTGACTACAATCGCATTAAATTATTAATAGAAGCACAAACTGCATCAAACAAAGGAGAACATAAAATAAACCAAGAGCCTAATCATACACACCTAATCGTTTACATCAGCCGATGATCTCGTTTTTCGATTTATAGAAGTATAGGTAGAATTGGATGGAACGAAAAGACAACAAGCAATGAAGTTGTAAAACAACCAAAAATGAAAAGAGAACTACTAAACACAATTAGAACAAGACAAATTGAATTTTTGAGGCATGTTTTAAGACACAATAGCCTAATAAAAGTAATATTGTAAGGGAAAACACAAGGTAAATGAGGCAGAGGTAGACCAAGACTAACATGGACGAGTAACATCAAAAGATGGACAAGTCAACCTATGACAATCTGCACCATCAAGGCAAGGACAGAGTGGAGTGGCGCTCCATGGTAGCCAACCTTCGATGCGAAGACGGTACTCAATGATGATGATGATCTGGTTTTAAGGCTCAAGATGGGGCAAGAGCCTCATGGACAAACACAATGGTACAGTGAAACAGTGCTATACATCATCATCGTGTACCATACCAGTTGGCGTAGGCAATCATGTCCTTTCACAATCCGCATTGCATTGTATCAGTTCTGTTGGTGACCGTTTTCCATGCCATGACACAAAGCTATCTAGTATTTTCTCTCTTTTTCGTCCGCGATCTCTCTTTCCCTGTTATTTTGCTAGTTGTAATCAAGTGCTATAGAAGTAGCCCAATATAGAAGTATGCAGTTTCCCCACATCGCTTCAAATAATGTTTGAAAGGGTAATCAACTTTCTGTAATTAATGTAATAAATGTAACAAGTTGATTTCTTCCCTTTTGTCTACTGTTAAATTATTGCTGACTATTGCTCCTTATTGCTGTCGCGTGTTTTATGTTTGACATATGTTGGAAGTACTTCTCACACAGAATGACATGTGCTTGATCTGGGGTTTAAGTTATGCAGAGTTGCGTAACGTCAGCTTCACTCTCTCGTTTACTCTGAGCTAAATCTACTGCCTGAACAGGGAACAAACGCAGTTAGTAACCATGTCTTGCTTTGTGTTTTCTCAACATGATCTTTACGCGGAACAGCGGGTTGGTAAAAAGGTCATTTGCGCCTTAAAATTATTCCGCAGGCGTTCGAATTCGCAAACATCCATTTTCACGGAAGTTACAGAAATGTCAGCAATATTTACTTGATTTCACCTGCTAACTGAAGCGGTTTTTCCATTTTAGATGTCCGTTCAACAAACTAAAGTTTCGAATTTTGAATTACTGCTATAAAACTGCTTTACTTGTGTACACAACCATTGAAAAATAGTTCTGCTATAAATGTATTCATTCATGTTATTCTACTATTATTTTCTAACGCTGTCTCTCTCGTTTTCTCTCGCACACACACTCTCTCTCTCTCTCTCTCTCTCTCTCTCTCTCTCTCTCTCTCTCTCTCTTCACGAAACAAATTATGTTGGTAGAAGTTATTGTTAGCAATCGATTTAAAATGTTTATTTTGTGCAATAAATCGACAAATGTCAACAAATAACATGATTACATTATTACAAAAGTCTCCAAAATTGGAGCCGTGGTATTACAATAATTAATAAACTGGACTGCCGAGGTCAAAATGTCGAGTTAGAGACCTCTCTTTCCCCGTTCGGTTCCTAAGTTCACCAAACCGTAAATGGGTACCAACAGATTTTTTTTTTAATGAGAAAGAAAAATGCCTGAAGTTGTGCTGGCCACATTATTAATGACCAATATATTGAACACGTATATGTGCTACATAAATATGCCGATTATATATTTTAAAAAAGTAAAGTTACTAACTAACATTACATATGCCCTCGTACACCCCTCGTGAAATGTGGCGGATTCTTTCTGTGTTCTTTGAGCGGAGATGGGTAAAGGTGTAACAATGCATAGATCTGCGAAGCTACTGTAAAGCTGATGAAAAGAAATAAAATGAAATGAAACGGAAAATGTGGTATCAGCTTTACGTAGGTAAGAAACACAACAAAACTAGACGATGTTTCGGCCAAGTAGGCCTTCAGTTGGAACAATTAAACAACAACAGAAAAATATAAAAGGATGTACACAGAAATCTAATTACATGGCGAAAATATACTAGACTATGTAAATTGGAAAAATAAGTTACTTTCCTGTGGTCCTGATCTTGATCAGGCACCGACTAGACTGAAATTGATAAGGCCGACTATTAGGACGAACACAGTTGTACAATACAGTAATCGGGAAGGGTTCTGAAAATATGGGATCGTGGGTACAAGATACCAGACTGGCAATGTACGCAGACGACCTGGCGATATGGGCACGTGAAGAATCTATGTCAGTGGCTAGCTCCAGAATGCAAGATGCCCTAGGAATACTTGAAAAATGGACGAACACCTGGCTACAACCGATTATCGGGAAAAAAAACCTACATACACAATTATCAGCATATCAAGAAAAACACCCTCTGCAAAATTTAAGATAAAAAATCATACACTTCCTACTGACCAAAACCCAACATATCTTGGTGTCACCATGGATTGCAGAATGACATGGATAAATCAGATAGACAAAGCAAACAAAAGAGCCAGAGAAATGAACAGATATTATGAAGAAATTAGCAGGTACGGACAGGGGAGCAGACAGCAATATCTTGAAACCACTTTACGTAGGAAGAGTAAGACGAATCTTAGAGTATGAAGTCACAGCCTGGGCTACAGTTTCAAAATCACAACTTGGGCTACAGTTTCAAAATCACAACTTGGGCTACAGTTTCAAAATCACAACTTGGGCTACAGTTTCAAAATCACAACTTGGGCTACAGTTTCAAAATCACAACTTGGGCTACAGTTTCAAAATCACAACTTGGGCTACAGTTTCAAAATCACAACTTCCAGAGCGTGGTCATCCAGTGGATACCATCACACTGTAATATACACGGAAACGAACACGCAGACAAATTAGCTAAAGAGGGAGGGAGGTTACCACAAGAGAACCATCTGGTCAGCTACGATGAAGCCAAATCCATCATCAAAGGCCAGTATCATGAAAAATGGAAACAAGGACACTCAAAGTATAACGAGAGGGACGGATACCTCCAACTATCAAGGAGGGATCAAGTCATCATACTTCGCCTACGCACTGACCACAAAATAATGAAAAAAACCACATGTTCATCAAATTCAAAACAGGAAATACCAGCCAATGCCACTGTACCCTGGATAACATGAAAACAAAACACGTTCGTCATGAGTGCCCCCAGTACACAGACCTGAGAAGGAAATGCGGTCCACACCCGCCTCCCTGGAAGAGAAACTATACGGGGCAACTGAATCACTTAAACAGACAGCTGCCTTCATAAGAAAGTCCGGAATCCTAGTCTGAATGACGTCATGATCGTAGATGAAGAGGATACCAGACTCTACTATTCATCATCATCAAGTACCGGGCCTACTGGCGTAGGTGATCATGTCTCTCCACAACTTTCGATCTCGACTGTTATTCAGACTCTACTATTCATCATCATCAAGTACCGGACCTGCTGGCGTAAGTGATCATGTGTCTTCACAACTTTCGATCTCTACAGTTATTCAGACTTTACTATTCATCATCATTAAGTACCGGGCCTGCTGGCGTAAGTGATTATGTCGCTTCACAACTTTCGATCTCTACAGTTATTCAGACTTTACTATTACCGATTGAGTGTGATTCCCACAGATTCGTTTCCCACCAACGTAAAGCTGTTACCGTACTACTTTTTCCTTTTCTTTTAGTTTTCATTTTCATAATTGTTTTTTTTTTTTTTTGAGTGACTGGACTTTTTCTTTTTTTTCCATTTCCTACAATCTTCTCAAACTTGCCACACCCTTGTTGTAATGAGAACATAGTGATAATGCTCATATGTTTGTTTTTTCAAGAGTGTGAGTTTTTTGTTTTGTCACAGCCAATATGAAGCAGGTTGATGTCAGTCTTCAGAAGCAATTGACGGGGATGTTTTTCTTTTCGAGAAGCTTAATTCAAGGCTGATGTTTTCGATATTGGAATAGCAGGCTCCAGAACAAAATGAATGAAGAAGATGTATGTAATTGTGTCTTAACCTCTTTCTACTTGCTTCGTTTTTTTTCTTCTATCATTGACGTCACTTCAAATTCAAATGATAATGAGCCATTTCATATATATTTTCCTCCGTGTTCTATGAACTTCTACCAGTTTTTACCAGTCATGTTCGCTAACGGAGAATTTACTCCCGGATGTCTTGCAGGCATCTTTACATCTCTATTATAGTCTATCTATAAGCTGTTTCCGTTTTGTAAGTTGTCCATACCCTCTATTTTTTGGAGGTTTGGTTGTTATCCATTGCTTTAACTTGTCGCAACCACATTCATCCTTGGCTCCTGAGTGTTTGTTACTTAGATGAGCCCAGAACTGAATATTTGGTAAATGAATTGACATCATTGAACTGAATATTGAGTAAATGAATTGAAATCCTAGAACTGAATATTTGGTAAATGAATTGAAATAATAGAATTGAATATTTGATAAATGAATTGAAATCCAGAACTGAATATTGAGTAAATGAATGAAATCCTAGTACAGAATATTGAGTAAATGAACTGAAAGCCTAGAACTGAATATTGAGTAAATGAAATGAAATCCTAGAACTGAATATTGAGTAAATAAATTGTAAGTCTATAATTGAATATAGAATAAATGAATTGAGGTTTAGAAGTGACTAAACGAATGGAAGTTGACAACTCTATAAGAAGTGTCAGTTTATTATTTTGACCAGTCATTTGATGTTCATTTTTGACAGCGCACAGATATATTTTCTTTTCTTGAACAGGTTGTTCAAGTTTCAGAAGTAAAGTAAAGAAGTGTGATAAACATACAAGCTTGATATATTACAGCTTTTGTTGTTAATGGTAACACATGTTTTGTCGTGCCCTTTGATGTAGTTTACCAAATGTTGCGGCTGTTTATCGATTCGTCTATTTAATTCACGGATTCGATTCTGCTTCGGACCATATATTGTTCTTTGTTTTTTTTCTCTTGTTGTTTATTTGTCATTTTCTTTTACGTGCTGTAGTACATACCGTTTTCTCATATGATTCCTTGAATTATCGCCTTAGAAGTCTCCCTCTATAATAATATTCATTTATTATTATTTGCCTTCTATTTAATTCTTCTTTTGGGAAAAGGGTCGCCGTGAACACAAATTCAAAGTATCTGAACCTTGGTGATCACTTAAGTGACCCTTCTGTTCAAGGCTATGGTAGTGAGCTTAATTTTTTCAATGGGATAAAACTACAAGTGTGTGGACACCTGTTTTAATAAAGATAATAAGTTGAGTGATCTGGTCAAGCTATCATCAAAGTGATACTTATAATGGAAACTGAAAGTAATGATTCGGAATGAAAGTTGACGTTCAACAAGGAGGAACTGTGAAATGAGGGAGAAGGAGAGGTAGACAGATAAAGATATAGGAAGATAATATCAAAGAATGGGCATGCTCGATTTTGCAGAGTCCAAAAGAATGATTGAAGAAAGAGAGAAATGGATAAGTTGACAAAGACTGTCAATAGTGTCCCTGCGGTCCTGGGTTACGGGAAGAAAAAGTAGAGGAAAAAGGAGAAAAAGAAGAAGTAAAGGAAAATCAGAGGTTGCAAAATAGCAGCGCATCTCCAACTATATATCGTTTTAAAAAAAAAAAAAGTAAAGTACCCCGGTCACGTCAAGTGGCGTATAGGGAATATGGTGTTAGCGGCCATATATTTTACAGACTTTCGGCACATGATTTTTGATGTAATGTGGTCGGTATTACGCCCGTGCCGCTTTACTTTCCCAGAAAAATATCTGGTACCCATTAAAGGCTGGGTGAACCGGAGCCGTCGGTTGGGATTGAACCCTACCTCTTGTCCTTTGTAGTCCAGTTCACTAACCACTGAGCTATCGCGCCTCCCATATATAGGTTAATTGCACTGTAATTGTCAGGTTATGATATAGTGTAATTATCATTAACATTGTACTTAAAATTACATTTTTTAAAATTTAGTGCCACAAACATTGTTCAGGTTAGAAGACGGAAACTCCCCTCAACTCTCCGCTGCCTACAAGGGTAGAACATGTTGAGATAAGATACTTATACATTCCTGCGTTTCAGAAGCATCGATTCTGCCTATCGGCCTCTGCTGTTTCCAAAAACAATTGAGTGATGTTCAATAAATAAAACACTTGAAAAATCTCATTTACTGCTGCCCTCTTGGCATTGCATAAACACGCTTAATGGGAGATTGCATTTTTGGATAAAGAGGCAGTCATTTCCTTTTGTCTTCAGCTATCTAGTTTGCGCTTGAGCGTGCTTCGCTAAGTCTGGACAACAGCACATGTTATCAACTTTGGCTGGAGATACGTTTTTGTGTGTCAAGAAAACTTCTAACTGTGTCTAAAAAAATGTTTGTTTTATTCTTATACTCGTGAAGCTGAAAAATCCATTTTACTGTGATTTTTTTCCTGTTTTGTCACCATATTTTTGCGATTTTTAAAAAAAAGTCTTTGCTCAGGAGGTCTAATTTAATTTCTTTTCGGACGGAATTACCAATCATTGAGGAGAAATATTTCCCTTCGACTACTGCAGGAATCACAGGCATCTGCTACTAAATGGACGCTGAGTGGGCGTAGATATGTTGTGTGTTATGGCTTGCAGATAGGCTGTGTTAATTGAGCCTTTCGGCCCAACACATTCGACTGTACCATTTTTGAGTCCCGATTTGCCTTCCCTCTTCGATCCTCATTCATTTAATCAGACAGGACAATCTATTTCACGAGCACCATTTGGAGGTGGAGTATCGTCTTGATCAGCTATGCTGTTCGTCCATCCTGACGCATACAGTCAGATGTGGGTCACTGACTGTTCTCAGCTCAATTGTTGAATGGACGTCATAATCCCATGGGAGGAAAAAAAAAGGTAAAGAGCCCCGGTCACGCCAAGTGGCGTATAGGGAAAATGGTGGTAGTGACCTTAGATTTTACAGACCATCAGCACATTATTTTATGTGGTCGGTATTACGCCCGTGCCGCTTCACTTTCCCAGAAAAAATCCGGTACCCATTTACGGCTGGATGAACACGGAAGCCGTCGGTTGGGGTCGAACCCTTGCCATGGGAAGTACTTATTACCAAACAACTCAAACACATATTTCGTTTCTACTTTTGATATTTCTTCTGTTTCTTTTCCATCGCATCTGCCGTCAGAGAAGTCGATAACAAGCATGATTGTGGCTTTTTAAATTAGGAATTGTCAGATTGCGAACTGAGGGACAG